>JAWNNO010005021.1:0-63140 GCA_035044985.1 Lordiphosa fenestrarum | reverse complement strand
AACACTAAATGTCAATCCTCAAGTGCCCACTGAGGTGCCAACTCGAAGACTTTTCCATTTTCAAACTATCATAAAAATGTTTTTTGTTTCAAATTAATACTTTTGCGTATCAAATGCATATTTTATGGATCCAATTGATACCCAAGAGATCAATTTGATACTCTCTAGGATAATATTGATACCAAAACAAAAAACGATGCTGGTTTTAGTTTCCACTTGAAGTGACACGTGTATCAAATTGATATTGAAAGATTTAAGAAAGATTTGTTCCCATTTTTAGGCAACTTTGTTGCACTGTGCCGGTTGAGGTGCCCCATTCGATGGTGATTGTTGTTGTGGCTCAAATTGGCATTATTTTAAGAATGTCGATGGGTCACGAGGCTGTCGTCCTGTGTAATTGAAAACGGTTATGGGAGAGTTAATGGTCCACCAGTCCCCACTTGCCTTAATTGACTATTTGTATGCTAACCAACCTGCCTTCCCTCTCCCTCTCTCTCTCGCCATAGACTACCCCCGCATCGAGGTGGGACCACAGAACCCTCTGCGCATCGAACGCGATCATATGGCCAAACTGGATTGCCGTGTGGATGCCAAGCCGATGGTGTCGAATGTGCGCTGGTCACGCAATGGCCAATATGTGAGCGCCACGCCCAGTCATACGATCTATCGGGTGAATCGCCACCATGCGGGCAAGTACACCTGCAGTGCGGACAACGGACTGGGCAAGACCGGCGAAAAGGACATCATGCTGGAGGTGCTCTATCCACCCATTGTGGTGATTGAGTCCAAGACGCACGAGGCGGAGGAGGGTGAAACGGTGCTGGTGCGCTGCAATGTCACCGCCAATCCGCCTGCCATCCAGGTGGAATGGCTGAAGGAGGGTGCCGCCGACTTCCGCTACAGCGGCGAGCTGCTGACCTTGGTGTCCGTGAGGGCGGAGCATGCGGGCAACTATATATGCCGGGCGGTGAATCTGATGCAGCCATATAATACGAAACGAGTGGAGGGGGTGGGCAATTCCACGGTGGCCTTGCTGGTGCGACATCGTCCGGGACAGGCGTACATCACGCCCAACAAGCCGGTGGTGCATGTGGGCAATGGGGTGACCCTCAGCTGTTCGGCCAATCCGCCTGGCTGGCCCGTGCCACAGTTTCGCTGGTTCAGGGACATGGAGGGGGAGATGAGTAATACGCAGAAGATCCTGGCTCAGGGACCACAGTACTCCATACCCAAGGCACATCTGGGCAGCGAGGGCAGGTATCACTGTCATGCGGTAAACGAGTTGGGCATCGGGAAAATGGCTACCATAATACTGGAAGTGCATCAGCCGCCTCAGTTTCTGGCCAAGCTGCAGCAGCATATGACCCGAAGAGTGGGAGATGCAGACTATGCGGTGACCTGCAGTGCCAAGGGTAAGCCCTCGCCCCAAATCAGATGGATCAAGGACGGCACCGAGATCCTGCCCACACGCAAGATGTTCGACATACGCACCACGCCCACGGAAGCCGGCGGCGGTGTCTACACGGTGCAGAGTATTTTACGTTTCCGTGGCAAGTCCAGACCCAATGGCAATCAGCTGTTGCCCAGCGATCGTGGCCTGTACACCTGTCTCTACGAGAACGATGTCAACTCGGCCAACTCGTCCATGCATCTGCGCATCGAGCACGAACCGATTGTGATGCATCAGTTCAACAAGGTGGCCTACGATGTGCACGAGTCCGCCGAGGTGGTGTGCAAGGTGCAGGCCTATCCCAAGCCCGAGTTTCAGTGGCAGTTCGGCAACAATCCCTCACCCCTAACCATGTCTTCGGATGGTCACTACGAGATTATAACACGGCTGGAGCAGAACGACATCTACACTTCTATACTACGCATAGCCCATCTGCAGCACTCGGACTATGGCGAGTATATCTGTCGTGCTGTCAATCCCCTGGACAACATACGCGCACCCATACGTCTGCAGCCCAAGGGTGAGCCGGAGAAGCCCACCAATGTGAAGGTCTTGGAGGTGGCCCACAATTATGCTGTCATCAACTGGCTGCCCGGTTTCAATGGTGGCGACCTGAACACCAAATTCGCCATCAGCTATCGTCGTGTGGCCACGCCGCGGGAGCAACTGTTGGCCGACTGTTCCAATCCCAATTATACGCCCACTTATCAGTTGTCCTCCGCCTCCTCCTCGGCGCATGTGTCGCCCCACGAGTGGATTGAGTTCAACTGCTTTCGCGAGAATCCCTGCAAACTGTCACCCCTCGATCAGCATCAGAGCTACATGTTCAAGGTGTACGCCCGCAATGCCAAGGGCTCATCGCCCTACTCCAATGAGATACTGGCCACCACCAAGGTCAGCAAAATACCACCACCGCTGCATGTCAGCTATGATCCCAACTCGCATGTGCTGGGCATCAATGTGGCCGCCACTTGTCTGTCGCTGATTGCCGTCGTTGAGTCCCTGGTGACGCGTGAGGCCACCGTACCCATGTGGGAGATTGTGGAGACGCTGACCCTGTTGCCCTCGGGCAGTGAGGCCATCTTCAGGGAGGCCGTCATCAATCATATGGCACGCACCGCCCACTACACCACCGCCACCACATCGGGCCGAAGTTTGGGTGCTAGCGGACATCTGGGAGAGGATCGTACCATGGCCTTGGCAGAGACAGCCGGACCGGGTCCAGTGGTGCGAGTGAAGCTGTGTCTGCGCTCCAATCATGAACACTGCGGCGCCTATGCGAATGCGGAGAGTAAGTTGATGTCTTGAAGGGGGGTTTCATCTAAGTAACCAAAGGTAGGAGAGGGCGGTTTGTCAGCAGAGAACTTGGAATATTCAGTTATCGTATCTTTCAGGTTGGAAAAATGACTAGAAAATGTAGGGAAATTGTTGTATGTTCATGGAAAAACGTTTCTCATTCCATTGATTTGAAGCTCGTTTTGTCAGAACAGCTAGCAAAATAGATTTTGCTTTAAGTTTCAAGTGCTGAAAAGTCGTCTCCTGTGTGGGAAACTACCGGAAAATTCTTCAAAAAACTTTTTTCGGGATTTTTGCCTTCTGGTGAGAGACCAGAGGGCACATCTGATGTGACTTGCTCTGAATCTAGCAGTTTCCATACATTTTGTGTCTGGTCAGCTGCTTTCTTAGCTCGGTTTGACACTCTACGATAGACTCTATCAACGTTAGGGTTAAGCCTACAAAGGCGCTCCTAATGAGGAGTATCCAGAGCAGATGGAATTCGAGGAAGCAGGTTTAGTCCTGGCGTGTGGTAAGCTCAGCTGCAAGCACCTGGTTGAAAAACAAAGCCTAAGCATGCTTCAGGCAGAGCAATTTACAGATAAAGGCCCGAAGTTAGCTCCGGATATCTTCGAAAAATCTTAAAATCTGTTACAGATGGTAGTAACTTGGCTCTGGGCACTTTGTTTTGTGTTGATCTTGCCATTTCAACGACTAGAGGAGGGTTATCCGAACTCAGAGCAAAGTGGGTCTCTCTCTCTCTAGTTTCACTTAAGATTCTATGGCGCTGGGCTGGTTTCGTTGGGCATACAGGTAGTGTGTAGCTTATCCCGTGACTAGGATTGGGGCAGATGAGCTGCTGTAGAGTAAAACCCCTGGCAGCGGCTCCATAAACAAAATTTGTGTAAAAGAGGAGATGATGGATAGAGAGGAAATGAAGCAGAGAGAGAAGTGGAACACCAAGATTAGTAGCAACCTCCTCTCTTAAAGGAAGTGGTCCCTCTATCAGGTCTGCAAGCCTCAGATATCCACTACACTGGCTCAAACCCAAATCTACCCATGCTAAAGCTTCGAAATCTACAGGTGCGACGTTTTTGGAAGAAGGTCTTGGTTCGAAACTTGGTTCAGTTCATACAAAAAGTCTTAGAATCTTTAGATTTTGTGTCTGCTAAGTGTTTTAGAAATCACATTCCACCTAAAAACTATACAAATCGTTTGGAAGTCGCATGGTTTTAGGGTGGCAAACGGATTTTCGAACACTCGTGCATATTCAATATATAAACTGTTCAGTTAATTGTCTTGTCATAGTTTTCGTAGTAATGGCTGGGAGAATTATTTAAGAAGCAGAGGTTATTATGGGGTATTATAAGTAATTCTGAACTATTTTCCGGATTTTGATGCCACTTTCCTGCTCATTTTAGAAATCAGTCGCTCTAAACCAACCATATAACAGTTGAAGTCGCTTGGCAGGAGGTCAAATTTTGTGATAACTATCGAATTCGGATTTAGCTTTTATTTTATAGTTCAGCTAACTATAATTTTAGGTACGGAACTGATTCGGGTTCAGCTTTTATTCCTAAAAAGGTTCAGTTCAAAGTTCGGTTCACAGCAGATTCGTTTCAAAACCGCTTTACATCCCCGATCGTTTTAGCTTTACAGCCAGCAATTTTAGACGGCTTGAGGTCATGTCGCAGGTATGACATTACCCTTAACCATTAACGCATCCTTTCATCGGAGTTTGCAGATAGATGTGCTACAGATATCCTCCCTTCCAACTTGTTAGGCGGCTCACTTCCGAATATTTGTGGATCCCTGTTATGTCAGAAACCAATTTCGGGTGAATCCTTACAGGGCCAGTGTCAAAACCCAACTTGACAAGCGTTTCGTCCTTTACTACTCGGTCAGCAAAGAGCAACGACTCGATGATCTTCTTACCAAGTTTTGGGTGGTGAAGGATCTACCAGCGAAGCTGGTAAAGGACTCTGATTCCGTATGCGAAAATAATTTTGTCCGCACCACGACAGAGATAAGAGTGGTAGATATGTCGTTTCGAAACATACAACACCACTAAGGAGACTGGTAAATCGTACAGCTGGGTTGTTCCAAGATAGCTACACGTTTCTCAGTGCAGAGCATAGACTTCTACCCTAGCTGACTCTACTGCCCAGGAAATGACATATGTCTTCTGTTTCTCTCTTCAGAAGTTTGCCTGTTTGGTAGTTGGGCATGCGCCTGTACTTAAAAAGGAGAAGCCTACACAGAAAAAACGAGAGCGTAAGTTAAAGTCGGCCCTGCCCGACTTCGAAATACCCGTTACTCAGCTCAGCTCGAATAAGTATGCAACATTTTAACTCGGCTATTTATCCGATCCGACCCTTTTGAAAATTTGTGAGATTGTAGATATTGACCACATAGACTGCACTGCAAAATCTGAGCTCGATATCTTAAAAATTGTGGGAGTTATTCAATATTTTTTATTGTGGGGGCGGGAGGGGGCGTGGCCAAAATTTGAAACAAACTTGATCCGCCTACTGACAATACTAGCTTACGTATAAAATTTGGTTGCTCTAGCTCTTCTAGTCTTTGAGATCTAGGTGTTCATACAGACGGACGGACGGACGGACGGACAGACGGACATGGCTATATCGACTCGGCTGTTGATGCTGATGAAGAATATATATACTTTATGATATCGGAGATGCTTCCTTCTGCCTGTTACATACATTTGCACGACTTTAGTATACCCTTTTTACTCTACGAGTAACGGATACAAAAAGATCCAAAAAATATCCATTTTTCGAGGGATATGTCTAAAATATCCTTTGAATCATCCAAGGATGATCCTCTTTCATATGCTTTGGATGATTTTCAGCTCCGTTGAATGATTAAACGGATATTTAAGACATATCCTTCCCAAATGGATACGGGAAATCATCCAATGGATACTTTTTCATGTCCTTTTATAATCGATACCGTAGGTACATAGAGTATATTAAGTTTGTGCAAAAGTATGTAACATCTAGAAGGAAGCATCTCCGACCCCATAAAGTACATATATTCTTGATCAGCATCAACAGCCGAGTCGATATAGCCATGTCCGTCCGTCTGTCCGTATGAACGCACAGATCTCAGTGATGGTAAGAGATAGCGGTTTGACATGTATGGGACATATGCTTCTTATGTCTGCAGGCAGATCAAGTTTATTTTAAATTTTGGCCACGCCCCCTCCCGCCCCCGCAATTTAGAAAAAACGTCATATCTGCCACAGTTTTGAAGATAGATGGCTTGTTTCTTCTGAACATATTTAGTTAATAGGATAACTTATCGATCCGCCAAAGGAATGAAGAAGATCGGATGAACGGTTTTCGAGTTATGATCAAAAGACACATTTTCTTGGTACAGAGTATGTTATAGTCGGGCTGATCGACTTTCTTTCTTGTTTTTTCTCTGTGTATGCTTAGTTAGGCTTCCTCTGCTTCTTTCCCGGCTAACTCTACCATCGGGCTGTTTAACGTCTGCAGATAGGCTAAGTAAGACTCAGTTAACTTATCCTATGTTAACATGAAAAATGCTTTTGTCTTTTCTCAATAAGCTCTTTGCTCAAAGCAGAAGAGAAACTGAAACAAGTTTTCCGTTGACAAATTGAGCGAGTCTGTTTAATTTGTACCTGTCATTTGGTTGAGCAGACAGCACTAATCAAAAAATGCTTGTCCTTAACCGGCGAGCTTTGCTTAATGGTCTTGATTTGTGTGTTTATTTGGTGCTTGAAGCTGTGGCAATACTGCTGCCCCGTTCATTGTAAGATCAGTGGTGGATCAGTGGCTTGACAGTTTTTAGGAAAGCTACATTTCCGTCTCTCAATAGTAAACGGTTGCTCTAATGGTCTTCGTTGAGCCTTCAGTTATTAAGCATGTTGCTTCCTGGGCCTGCCTTAAACTGCCTGCTCAATGATGCCAAAGAGCCTGTAGAGTTGGCTATTGGAATCATGTGTTCAGTTCGTGCTGCTGTTGAGCTCTTCACCCAAGCTGCCGCACATGGACTTGGAGAACCCTTTTGCTTGGATGTCCATTGGGTTGACTACTCGAATGTATACCAATGCTTTTCAGCAGTTTTAAGTGAAATTCTTTGTAGTTTACCTCCACAGGTTTGAACCAGTTTGCCATATAATGGTATCAATCGCACTATTCAGATGAAGAAACAATGCTACATAGATGGAACGCATCTTTGGGCCTGCATAGAGCTCATTCCTAAAGTATACTTCAGTCTTAATGACTCTCTCAACTCGCGTCAACTACTTTCTATAACTTTAAGCTTGTCTTAGGAGTTGGAAAAGTTGCTTTTATCTTAGGGGGAGTCCATAGAGGTATCTTATTACTCTTAAACCGGCTTTTGTGGCCCAACTTAGCTTCTCTTTTAGAACAGAATCCTTTGGAATACATCCCAAAAGTAAGATCTAACTGGTTAATAGGCAAATTCCAGACAAATCTGAAGCTGCAACCCACTAAACTTATGAATAAAGAACTTCTATTTCAGAAATTCTATTTTCAAACCAAAGCTAATTTCCTCCCCCTCTAAACTCTTCTCTTCCACACAGTCGGTAAATCGTACATGGCCAACAACTCAACTTTAACCACCTCCGCTTTGGTGGCCATTGTCATAGCGGCGCTCTCGTTCCTGCTACTCCTGGCCCTGGTCTATGCCTTCTGTCGCTGTCGGCGCTCGCATGCAGCCAAAAAGCAGTCATCGGGAGGCGGTGGCACGGCCAATGCAAACACCAGTGCTGTGGGCGCCAAGGAGTACGACCTCGATCTAGATGCCTCACGTAGGCCCTCACTCACACAGACCGCGGACCCACAACAACAACAGCAGCAGCAGCAGCAATCACAAATGCCACCCTCGTTGCCGCCACCACCGCCGTATTATCCCACCGGCAGCCTGGACAGCAAGCAATTGGATGGTGGCATGGAGCTAACCCTTACAGCCCTCCACGATCCCGATGAGCAGCTGAACATGCAACAGCAGCAGCAGCAACATCAAAACGAGGCGCTGCATCATCCGGCCTCGCACGGTCATGGCCAGTATCAGCCGCAGGGCAAGAGCATGCTGGGTCTGTACGGGGCCACCCAGCAGCAACACCATTCGAATGGCTATGGCTATCATGTGACAAGTGCCATTGGCGCGGATGGTGACAGCTATCAAGTGATGCCGTCCGCCGCTGGACATGGAGCTGGCGAGTGTAAGTAGCAGAGAATTGGGCCGCCAACGGGCAACTTATGAGTGGGTGGTGGGGCGGTGGGCTTTGTGGGGCGTGTCTTCATTAAGAGACGCATTTTTCGGCGCAGATTTATGGCGGTCATTTCGACGCTCGACGCTCCTTGTTGTGTCCTGCTTTTTGGCGTAATTGCATTTCATGTCAATCTAGCCTGTCCTCCCTCCTCCCAGTCTGGGCCCGGGCCACTCATGATGCAAATGGCTCCGTGTGCTTCGCCTTGGCAACCCAAAAATGACATCATCACCCGGCCAAGCTCTGGGCCAATCCGGGAGTCGTCGTCGTCGTCGTCGTCGTCGTCGTAATTCCAATTAAGTGAGAATTAAACCGTTATCCGTTTCAGCCTTTTGTCCCCCTGAATGCAACGTGGACAAGTTTCTCTTTTAATTGGCTTTAAGGCAACGGGACACGAACGGAGACTTAGACTTGGACACCATCTTGCCTTTAGTTCTTGCCAGTTATCTTTGCCCAGTGATAAGCAAAGCTTTTGGGGAATGCCGTCAAGTGGCTGCCACTTATTGTCCCGCCCAAAAAATCCACAAACAAATCCACTAACAAAGGCAATTAAAAAGTGAAGAAGTTAAAACAAAAACAACAAAAAAGTGGTGAATCTAAAGCAGACGAACTGATGGCGAAATTCTATGAACGAGTTTAGTTTCTGATTGTAACTAAGCCTCAAGGATGGGTGGGAGCAGGAGCTAGCTTTTATATGAGACTGACTTTGTGTGCGTTTCTGCGACTTACTTTGGTTCTCTGGGTTCTGTTTTTGATATGAAACATCTTTGAAAAGTAGCAGCCTTTGATTTTGATTGCCATGTGTGTCTGAGCCTCCAGGGTAGCTGCATTGCCCATCATTCGAATGCTTAAGTAAGACCTAAAGTGCCCAGAACCTTAACTGAACTTATCTGATACGGAGAACATCATGTCCATCTCTGTTAGTTCGAGGTCTGCAACGTTGGTGCGCAATGGTGCTACTTTTAGGGAAATACTTCAACACTAACCTCTCAGTCGCTCATAAAGCCACTACTGGAGAGGTAGGTGAAGAATTGGTGGCTGCTAGGCCAGGTTGTCTTCATAATAAAGACTATAACAACTTGCTTTTAGCCCTTTTTGCAGTTCCATCAGTAGGCACTTTGATTCAGGCGCTACATAAGTTCTTCCTATATTTCTCTACCAATACTGACTATGACCTCTGCAAGCAGATTTGTTCAACATAACTCAATTTGTGACAATTCAAATTAAGCGCTTAAGAATCATATACCCCTGCCTCTTATTCCTGGTAATGCATTTATTAGGGGCCTCAAGCAAACCAAAACTGCACACTGGGACAGAAAATAACCTAAGCGCACACTGCAGACTGGTACAGAATGGAATATTGACCGGTAGCTATAAATAACATCGCTGTCTTGGGCTTTTCGCACTTCTTTCACTTTTTGGCATTCGCAATGACAATCAATAAGTCGCAAGGCTTGGATTTGGACATACCATATATTTCACGAGGTCTTTTTTACGTGGCTTGTTCTCGTGCGGACCCATGGCTTGTAAAAAAAACCAAAATTTTTCTAAACTCAACAACTAAACAGCTCAACTGGCGGTTGTGAATACACTAAATTATTATTATTGTTATTTCATTACACCCTTGCAAAGGGTATTATAATTTTGCCTAGAAGTTTGCAACGCATAGAAATATTCATTTCCGACCCCATAAACTATATATATTCTTGATCAGGGTGAAGAGCAGAGTCGATTGAGCTTTGTCCGTCCGTCTGTCCGCTTGTCTGTCTGTTTCTAGGCGAACTAGTCTCTCAGTTTAAAGGCTATCGAGCTGAAATTTTGCACAGAGTCTTCTTTTTGCTGCACTCTACAAATATGTCGAAACCGACCGGATCGGTTGACTATATCTCATACCTCCCATAGGAACAATCGATCGGAAAACTAGTTTTACTATGAAAAACTTTTTTCTTTTCAATGGAAACGTCTCCAAACTTTGTAATCGTAGGTTTTTTATACTTTTTTATAGTTCTACCAAGTCTTATTAAAATCGGACAACTATATGGTATTGCTGCCATACAAAAGATAGGTCTGAAAAACAGTCTTAGTTAGAAAAACTTTTTTGCTTTTAATGGTAGCATCCAGCAATTTTGTATTTGTTTGTTTCTCGTGCTTTCACATAATTTTACAAATTTTTGGCCAATTCGGATGACTATATCATATAGCTCCCTTACGAACGATCGGTCGGTTCATAGGAAAAAGAGTGTTTTTTTGAAAATATTTAAGCGAAAACTTGCACGGGTATAAAAACGTCGGGCCAGACGAAGTTAGCTAAGATTTCTCGTTTTTTTACTTTACGATCAGGACCGCTTAAGACCGTAGACTCACATAGGGCAAATGAAAAGAAAACTCTGAGGCAACAACAACAACGACAAGACAACGAAAGAGAAATCCGGCTATAGCCTTTTGCTGTGTGTTTGTGCAATCATTCTACGCACAACAACAAATTTTACATATTCAGTTCTGCTAGAGGCTTCGTAGAGAAAGAGAAGAGAAACACATACGAAGTTGTCGTTGCAACTTCGCTAGGCGCATTGGAAAGGTCGTGCGTATAGCAACTACAAATGCAGCCGATGCGTATAGCTTGCGGCCACCCCTGTTCTAATGAATTTTGAGGACTTACCAATTACAAAAGGTATTTCTTTAACTAAGGAGTAGCAGTAGCTGCCTCTTAACTTCTCGAAATGCTTCTATATAGCAAATAGAATATGAGAGCTGCCCAAATCTAGCATCTTATTACAAAACAATGCGAAAGCACAATTAAAATACATTTTAAAATGCAAAACACACAACGCAAAGCAGAAATGCGCACTAAAACGCTGAAATGCAGTCAAAATTACATAGATCAGGTCGACCTTGACGCCCTAGAGACTTAGGGAGGGTGTTTCATTACGAATTCCAGTATTTTGAGCATCTAACTGATGCACAGAAGATAAAAAAAGATCCAAAAAAGATTCATTTGGACGGGATATGTCTTAAATAAACTTTTAATCATTTAGCGGAGCTGCAAAATCATCCACTTGATCATCAGTTTTCATATCCTTTGGATGATTTTTCGGATATTTAAGACATAGCCCGTTCAAATGGATACCGGAAATCATCCAATGGATATTCTTTAACATCCTTTTTTATACTCTGTACCGTAGGTACACAGAGTATTATAAGTTTGTGCAAAAAGTATGTAACAGCCAGAAGAAAGCAGCTCCGACCCTATAAAGTATATATATTCTTGATCAGCATCAACAGCCGAGTCGATATAGCCATGTTCGTCTGTTCGTCTGTCGGTCCGTATGAACGCACAGAACTCAGAGATGGTAAAAGTTAAAGGTTTGACATGTATGGTACATAAGCTTCTTATGTCTGCAGGCAGATGAAGTTTATTTTAAATTTTGGCCACGCCCCCTCCCGCCCTTGAAATTTAGCAAAAACCTCATATCTCCCACAGTTTTAAAGATAGAGGATTCGTTCCTTCGAGACTTAATTAGGGAACAGGATAACTTATCGATCTGCCAAAGGAATGGTGAAGATCGTTTGAACGATTGTCGAGTTATGATCAAAAGAGGGTTCGCTGCTCCAGCGCAGTAGCAGCGCTGCTTCTGCAGCATCAAAATGTATGCCGAGCGTATAATTTCGTTGGTACAGAGTATGCTATAGTCGGGCTTGACCTACTTACTTTCTTGTTTTCTCTTTGTATCCTGTGGTCGGGTGTGGTGCATATGGGTAGTGTGGGTTTAAGAGATCGGACTCAAGGTTAAGCTGAGGGGAGATCGGCATGTACCTTTGGAGCTGGGACAAGTCTAATCTTGTTAATCAATATACAAGGCTCTGAATTAGTGAGTTCCAGGGCTGAATATGTTTCGCTTATCTGCAATCTTTTCGCTGCTGTTCAACTAAACAGATAGGACTTACACTTGCCCTTGCAGTGGTATTTTAGGAAATGAATCTTTGTACCCTTGAGGAGAGGAAAAGAATTGCTTAAAACTGAACTTTACGAGTGACAACTTAAAGGACCAAAGAGCCAAAAAGTAGACCTTACCTTACATAGAATCATCAATCAATCTATTACTTACTATTAAGTACTTAGGAACTCCTTCTGCTTTTTGGAACCAATTTTCTTAGTCCTGGAGTTTTGAAACTAAATTAAGAACAACTTTTCCTCGTTCAATTATCTAAAAACAACCTGTACTGCTTTTGTCTGAGTGTATGAAAGCCGTGCCATTTGCTTGCCTCATACAGAAACTGTGAACTTTAATTTAATTATCGCTGAAAATCGAGTCATTAGTTTGTCCCCTAACCCAAAAAACAGAAGAGGGGGGCAAAACGAAAACCCTCGTGCAGCGAAATGAAAAGGCAACATGTTCCAACTCCGGCGCCAGTGCCAGCTCCAGCTAACCAGCATACCTTGTCCTGTATTTGTATGGCGGTGTGCTGCTAACCCCTCTAAGGCACAAAGGGAAAAAACTGCACTTCACCCACAATGCATTTTAATTGTGTGGCCATTGCCGATGGTCGCTGGAGGGGATTGCTGGGAGGGGGAGGGGGGGCGGAGAGAGGGAGGCCCTTTGTTGCTGCCATTATGCCGCCTTTTTTGACTGCACTTAAATGCCAAGCGCCAACGCCAACTTAATTACTATTTCTGTACCCTCTCCAACTCACACACTCACACAATCACACACTCGTGTGCATGTGCATGTGTGTGTGCGCGCTTGCCTCATCTTCAACCCATATCCGTGGTGCCGTCGTTCGTGGTCGTTGCGGTTGCAACCAAAGCAGGACCACTTGAGGCGACACCAGCAGCAGCCAGCAGCAGCGGGCAACAGCAGCAGCAGCAACAGCCAGCACGCGCCAATCTAACGAAGCAACCCACCGGCAACAGCAACAGCAACAGCAACAGCAACATTTCCAGCAACAACAGCTCCACCTTGAAGCGCAACAATCTAGAGAGGACTTTGGGACAGGTGACCGCAGCCACGGCAGCCACGGCAGCCACCACCACGGCTCTGGCAACAACGATTACAACAACTTCACGTAATGCCAAAAGCGCCACAACAACAACAACACTCGCCATCACAGGTAACACAGCAACAGCACTACTGAGGCTGAGGGCGGAGACACTTGAACTTTGCACCACAGAAACAACAACAACGCCACCAACGCCACCAACTACTGCACCACGCACCAAAAATGCAGCCGCATTTCCATTCTCTTTCTTGTTTCGCTACGTTTTGTTTTTGTAACCAGCACCAAACAATTCAACTTTTTCACCAAAGCACCAAAGCACTTTTCATATTGTTGTTGTTGTTGTTGTCGTTGTTACTAAATATTTGCAACACGAATATTTTTACTTTTCTAAATTTAAAACGTTACAAAAAATCCTGGCCAAGCCAAAGAAGCACCAACTTGGTGAAGCTTCGCCGAAGGGGAATGGTGTCTGTTGAGGGGTTTTGCCACAACAAGGTCGAAGAATTTTGTTATTCACATTTCAGCGGAAAGGTGGTCACATGGGAGAGCCAGTTGGGTTATTGTTTGTTACACTTGAAAAAAGAAACCTAAATCGCCTTATTACAAAGTTCTATCCGTGTGTGGTGCAACGGGTAGTGTGTGTGCCTGCTTTGCAAAAGTTAGTGGGTTCGATTCCGCCTCGGAACATCTAAGTTTTTACGGCAAAGTCTTATACAAGCAAAGTCGCCTTTTCCAGCTGTTCTTCTCAAACTCAGCCTTTCGGACTCGGCGCTAAGCCGTAGGTCCTTTTCTCTTGTGTGAAAATTGGAAGCACACATGTCAAAGGTTGGCAGAGAAACTTAGCTTGGTCCTTCGGGGCTGTACAGCCGGATTATGATTACTTATGATGCACTTAACATACATGCCCGAGTACCATTCTTTCTGCTTCTTCGTTACCTTCGATTTGTGTCCGATTTCTGGTTTAAGTAAGAATATTGTTACCAAGTTCTATGCCAATGTCATATCAAATCAGCCCACCCCATATTTTTGGTTTTTAATGCCATTTTTTTAAAGTAGTTTGGATAGATAAAAAGAACCCCAAAATTTTTGTTTCACCACCGTCAAATAGTTCACAACTTTTGAACGATCTCTCGTCTTTTGATATTTTATCATAAACTTTCCGAAAAAAAAGCATTCAAAACAACTCTCAGAATTATCAGAAGTAATTTAAAAAAAAAACAATCCCTTTTTTATGGCTTTTTCTGCCTAAGAAAAAGCCCAATTAAAAATTTAATTGAAGTAAAAAATCCCAATTAAATATTAATTGGATGTGAAAAGTCCAAATTGAAAATGTTATGGCAGGTAAATTTCCTAAATTAAAAAGAAAAATCCCGTTTGAAAATTTAATTGAAGTGAAATAGGCCAATTAAATATTAATTGGTTGTGAAAAGTTCGAATTGAACATTTAATGGCAGAGAAATAAATATCAGCTGGCATTTGACTGGGTTCAAGTGCCACTTAAAGTTGACTTAAGGCTTGAATTTTCCACTAATTCTAAATTTTAAATTCAAATTCAATTAATATACAATTGAATTGAAAAAATAGTCAAATTAGGGCTAAGATGTAAACAAATTTCAACAGGATCTAATGGTAATTGAAGCATATAACTAATTGAAATCAAGTAATAGATAAGTGCTTGAGTATTTAGCTGGATGATATATTATAATGGAAACAAAAGTAATCAGCATTTCCAGCTCTGCCCATATATGACTGTTTGTATGACCCAGCATTTCCAGCTCTGCTCATATGTGACTGATTTTTAGGACCCTTATGCTTAGTAAACCTGTGGTTTCTACACGGCTCGAGCTTAGGTTATGCTTTCGCATAACTTTAAACAGAGACACATATATAATACGGCTGTTTCAAGAGCAACCATATTTAATCATTAGCAATCATTTGCCTACCTTCTGAACCGTCCAAGCAGCTATTTCTCCAGGCCTGCAATGCTATAACTGTTTGGGAATTTCAAAGCGATAAGCAAGCAAAACTAGAAAGACAGCGTAGAAACAGACAGATGACTTTGAGACTTTGATCAAAGGTACTATCGAGGTATCGAGTTACTTCATATTAGAAGCAATATTTCTTAAACTTTCATATTAATTAATGTTGTGAATGTTGTGAATGACTAGAGTTTCTACTAGTTTTAGTTAGGGATCGCAAAAATGTTCTAGAAAAAGTGTTCTAGATGTTTGCAGAGACACCCCATTGAGTTGAGCTATTCAAAAACAGCATACAGTTTTATTATACCCTTGCAAAGGGTATTAAAATGTTGCCCAGAAGTTTGCAATGCATGGAAATATTCATTTCCGACCCCATAAACTATATATATTCTTGATCAGGGTGAAGAGCAGAGTCGATTGAGCTTTGTCCGTCCGTCCGTCTGTCTGTTTCTACGAGAGCTAGTCTCTCAGTTTTGAAACTATCGAGCTGAAATTTTGCACAGAGTCTTCTTATTGCTGCACACTAGTAATAATTCGAAACCGACCGGATCGGTGGACTATATCTCATAGCTCCCATAGGAACAATCGGTCGTAAAACTAGTTTTAGTAAGAAAAACTTTTTTCTTTCCAATCGAAACTTCTTCAAACTTTGTATTCCTAGGTTAACTATGCTTTTTTATAATTCTGACAAGTTTGATGAAAATCGGACAACTATATGGTATAGCTGCCATACAAAAGATAGGTCTGAAAAACAGTTTTAGTTAGAAAACCTTTTTTGTTTTTAATGGTAGCTTGCTGCAATTTTGTATTTGCTTGTTTTACATGCTTCTACCTAATTCTACAAATTTTTGTCCAAATCGGTTGACCATATCATATAGCTACCATACGATGAATCAGTCGAAAAATGGGTCGCTGTGGCAAAAAAATTGTTGAAAAATATTTAAACTGAAGCGTAAGTTAAAGTTGGCGCCGCCCGACTTTGATATACCCTTTACTTAGGGCAATTAGTGTTAAATAACCTCATGCGGCTCAGATAAGTATGCAACGTTTTTTGAACTCTGCCATTTATTAACCTATCTATATGAAAATTGTAAATATTGGGCATACAGACAGACAGACTTGGCTATATTGACTCGACTATTGATGCTGATCAAGAATATATATACTTTATGGGGTCGGAGATGCTACCTTCTGTCTACTTCATACATTTGCACGACCCTTTTAACGGTTATAAATATCAATCGCTACGAATATGGCCAGTTCTAGTAAGAAAAGCTTTATAGTTTGGAATGTAAAAGACTCCAAACTTCTTACCCATAAGTTTCCTAGGCCTTAACCTACTTTCAAGTAAAAAATGGAAAGCCTGAAATAGTCCTGCTTCGATCTTTTTAAAAGCTGTTTTAAAACTTTATTTCATGAACATAAAAACTAAAAGGCAACTGAAATTTGTTGGAACATTTCTTACTTCACATCACATGCCCCTCATCTTGTTCAGGGCACAGATGGTGGCGGCCACCAATTGCCTGGAACCGGTCACCAGTATATCCACCTCGTTCTTCATGCCATACTTCTGCTTGACATATTTGTTGTTCAGATTCTCAAAGAACGAACTGATCGAAATGGACAGCTGGGAGTTATCCTTCTTGCCGCTCTCCTCGCACAGGGCACGCCAATTGCCCGCCGTGCGTTTGGCCCGCTGCAGCTCCTCCATGCCATGCCAGACCATGGCCTTGGCATCTTCGCTCTCCAGAATCTCACCCTCAAAGAAGTTGGGACTGGGCACAAAGTAGGCCTCCTCGAAGCGCACGTTCAGCCGGATGATGGTCAGCAGATCCTTGGCATTGAACTCGTTGACCTTGTTGAAGAGCAGAATCTTGGGGGCACGATGGCTGCGTGTGCGTTGATAGAACCAGTCGCGACAGGCCATCATGCTCTCCAGGGTGTCGGCACTGTCCAGATACACATTCAAAGTGTGATGCTTGATGAACTCAAACTGGCCCGGCTGCTCGTACGTCTCCAGGCCACGACAGGCACCGGGGGTCAAGTGGGTGGCGTTATGTTCCAGGCCCACCACATACTGAGGCTGATGGCGCCGCAGGTAATCATAGGCCAATTGCAAGGCCAGGGAGCCGTTCATGCGCAGCGAATAGTTGGCCTGATCCAACAGTTTCTTGTGGCTGAGATTGCCCGCTATGTAGTCATGATACACCGGCACACGATGCAGCTGCACACCCAACTCCTTGGCCTTCTGGGCCAAAACCTCACAGCATTCCGGCTGACTGACACTTGTGTAGATGCTGGCCTCCGGCTTCATGATGGCCGCCTTGGTCCAGGCTATGTCTCGGAGGGAGCAGTTGAGATCAAAGCTCTGCTCCCAGCCCAGCGTACTGATGCCAATGGTGCGAGCATGTGTGGTTACATTGGTGCAGTCGCTGGCGCCGCCGGGGCCCACCTCCACAATGGCCACCTCCACCTGGGCCCGGCGGAAGGCATGAAAGGCCATTGCCACGAGCAGCTTACTAAAGGAGGGCGTGGGTTCCATTCCACTCAGGTCCTGGTGCAGCTGCCAGAAGAGTTGAGTGAACTCCGACTCCGAGAGGGGTGCGCCATCTATGCGTATGCGTTCACAGGTCTGGAAGAGATGTGGCGAGGAGAGTAAGCCCGTGCGCACACCATGACTACGTAGTATGCTCTCCACTATGCCGCAGGTGGAGCCGCGTCCCTTGGAGCCAGCCACTTGTATGACTGGTATCCCTTCCAGGTCCTCCGCACTGAACCCGGACTTGAGGAGGCAAGCTCTGGTCTGTTCTATAACGGGATCGGGCTCGGAACTGCTGCTCTTGGAACGCACACGTCCGGCCACAGGCTCCAGGCTGAGATAGCTATTCAATTGGGCCACCGCCTCCATATAAGCCTGCCGTTCCGGCGACCTTTCCTGAGCCTCAGCTGCCACCTCCTCCTCGCTGGCCGAAGCCACTGCCTGTGCACTGCCCTCCGAATTTGTGGGCTTAAATTGTTCCTGTAATCTCTGCACCTGCTGGTGCTGCATTTCACGTCCTGCCTGCTGCTTGGCCTGCATATCCTTTAGCCATTGCTCCTGTTTCTTTTGCTGCGAGCCCTGCATACGATTCACCCAGGATTTGCGTTGAGCCTCCGTGGAAGCCCCCTTGATATCTTGCTTACTTGACACCGCCTGCGTCTGCCAAGTGCCCTGCCCATTGTCCTTGCCGATGTCCGTTGCCTGGGCATAGCCCTGCTTGAACGTGTTGGCCGGCAGTTTGGCCTTCTTTTGCATTTGCGGCAACACCTTGGCCAGCCATTTGGCCCTTTGATCGGGTATTTTATTAGACATCGGGCTGGAGCTCACCGAGCAATTGCCCTGATCCTGCGGACTTGCCGCACGGTTACTTATCACCTGCGGCTTGCCCATGTCCAGTTCCTGTTGCGACTTTTGCTTTGGCTTTTTGCTGAAAGTGGTCTTAAACTTGAAGAACTTGTTGGTGGAGTAGTGCGCATTCTGCATCAATCGCTGGCCACCGCCTGCCCCAGCCTCCTGTGAGATCAACCGCATCAGCGAGTACATTTTACGAAACAATTTCAAGTGGTGAAAAGAAAAAATATGTGAAACGAAATGAATTCTCTTTGTGTGAATTTGAAATTTATGGAAAATTTGCATTTAGGTTTTTTAACTGGTGAGAAATTTTTGTGGCTCGACTTCATTCGACTAAAAAGAGAACTGAGACAACAATTTTGGGGAAACGTTTGAAGAGAGTTGAATGGATTGCTTAGTTCTAAGGAGTTATTCATGCGTCTGTTTGGCCAGTGACGACGGGCAATCCACTTACAGTTGTAGAATCGAATGCCTCACTTTGTCACCTCTAGTCAGGGCTGAAGGCTCCGGTTCGCGGGCCCGAACCAAAATTTACCTTTGTTTAAAGGTTCAAAACTTTGAGTTTTAAGGATTTTGGTCCAAAGTTTCGGTTCGAACTTCCCTCAAACTCTTTGATTCTGTGCTTCCAAGAGAAAAAGAGCCAAGCAAAGTTTGAGAAGCTTTTTATACCCTTGCAGAGGGTATAGAAGGATGCATTTCTGACCACATAAAGTATATATATTCTTGATCAGCCTGAAGAGCTGAGTCGATATAGCCATGTCCTTTTGTTTCTATGCTATCTCCTCCGTCAATTTGAAAGCTATCTTCAACAAAGTTTGCACAAAGTCTTCTGGTACAAATAAGCTGCACATTTGTTGGAATCTGCCGGATCGGCTGACTATAGCATATGGCTGTCATAGAAACGAACGGTCGAAAAACTAGTTTTAGTGAGAAAAACTTTTTGGTTTTTAATGCAAGCGTCTCCAAACTCCGTAAGTACTAGTTTTCTTTGCTTCCCCACGATTTTGCCTAGTTTGGTTGAAATCGGACATCTATATAGTATAGCTGCCATAGAGAAGTAGTGTAAGAAACGTAGTCTTAGTAAGAAAAACTTTTGTGTTTTCAAAGAAAACGCCTTTAAACTTTGTATTTCTTAGTTTGCTATGCTTTTCCATGATTCTGCCAAGTTTGGTCGAAATCGGACATCTATATAGTATAGCTGTCATAGAAAAGTAAGGTTAGAAAACAAGTCTTAGTAAGAAAAACTTTTTGTTTTCAATGTAAACCTCTTTAAAATTGGCATATATTTATTTTATAAGCTTTCACACAATTCTTCAAAGTTTTGTCAAAATCGGATGACCATAGGTTATAGCTGCCATATGAATGATCGGTTGAGAAACTAGTTTTAGTTAGAGAAACTTTTTTGTTTTCAAAGAAAACGCCATCAAACTTTATACTTCTTAGTTTGCAATGCTTTTCCATGATTCCACTAAGTTTGATCGAAATCTGACATCTATATAGTATAGCTGTCATAGAAAAGTAAGGTTAGAAAACAAGTCGTAGTAAGAAAAACTTTTTGTTTTCAATGTAAACCTCTTTAAAATTGGCATATATTTATTTTATAAGCTTTCACACAATTCTTCAAAGTTTTGTCCAAATCGGATGACCATAGGTTATAGCTGCCATATAAATGATCGTTCGAAAAACTAGTTCTAGTGAGAAAAACTTTTTGGTTTTTAATGCAAACGTCTCCAAACTCCGTATTTACTAATTTTATATGCTTCTCCACGATTTTGCCTAGTTTGGTAGAAATCGGACATCTATATAGTATAGCTGTTATAGAAAAGTAAGGTTAGAAAACAAGTCTTAGTAAGAAAAACTTTTTTGTTTTCAATGCAAACGCCTCCAAACTTTGTACTTCTTAAACATCAACCCTAGTTGGCGCTCTGATTACAATCATGCTCATCTTCAATCTGCTCGATTCGGGTGCTTGTTCGTTTGACTCAACAACGAATTGCGTTCAGCGCTGCTCACTGTGCTGCTGACACAGATGAATGAGAGAGAGAGAGAGAGAGCGAGTTTGTTTTGGCATTTTTAGCTGGGAATGGAGAGAACAGAAAATGGTGCTTGTATTGGTGAACAAGAGAGACGACTTACGTGCAAACATATTCAATCAGCTCAAATTCACTCAACCGCACGAAGCTGTTGCCGAAATAATGTGTATTTTGCTCAAGGCTGAGTTTCATTGAGTGAATAAATGAACCGATTGAAGCGTTCTCTGGTATGACAACGAGTGAACTCAACGGCATGCTTTGCTATGATATGATGAAATCAAGAAAAAAGTGATTTTTGCAGTTCTCTGGCACACACACACTACCCGCTGCACCACACAAGTTCATAAAACTATCAAAGCGACTTTGCGTTTTGGCTTACTTTAGTAAAAATGGATTTCTTCTCTGAGAATTGTCCCAGAGCTTCCACCATAAGCCTGCAAAATCAATTTTCTAGACCAAAGATGTGAAACTGTAGCACTTTTAAGCAAGTTGAAACCTTATCAGAGCTAGTATAATAACCCATTCTATATTTCTATATAGCTTAAGTAACTTCTGAGATCTACCGCTGAACCATTTCAGGAACCGCTTGCGCTTTTGAATCGGTTCGAGCCCGGTTCTGAAACAGTAAAGTATGCAACTTCATATTTATAACCCAGAGACCAAATATCAGCAGTTAAGTAGGTTCTGGATATGGCTCTAAGCTACTTCTGAACCGTTTTTAAACGCTTTCGAACCGGCTCACAGACTTAAGATCTAGCCTAAGACTCTTTTCTGATCAACATGAACAAACTGAGATAATTTTGTTAAGGTTGATTAAGCTGTTTAGACGTTTTGAGGCGCCCTTTTTTAGGGCTCCTTTAACTTATCTTATAAAGATATTTATGTTTCAAATTCGAATATTCTTAGGAACGGAATGACGGATGAACAGACGGACAAGGCTATATCTACCCAACGGTTGATGATGTCGAGGTCGAACAGGTTTTCAGGTTTCTTCTCAGTGATTCGACAGAGGTTTTTTTTTATGAGTACCAAACCTTTTCTTAAGATAGTTGCTGAATTTGTAGGAATATTGCAAAAAAAAACTCTATTTTACAGTTATGTGTACGTGACATGTTCAAGCTGAGGTGACTTCTCAGTACCTAAAACTCTTTCAAACTTGAACTTTTCAAGCTAAAAACTAAATCCACTTAGAAGACTCACCGGAGGAAGGTCAGACCGGGTGGGTTCCCGCTGTGGACAGCTGCCTGATGAGCATGACCGGGCGTTTTTTTTTGCATTTCCAATTAGCCACTGTGACTTTCATGTTTCCCACTCAACACCAGCTACCACAGCACGCCTTGCTCCAGCACCTTGCCTTTTTTTTCGCTTAAGTTCATTTCATTTTCCATGCCATTTCAGGGACAAACACACCCGGCTCCCATACGAACGAGAACAACTATAGCAATCCCCATGATCTCGCCCAGTCGGAGGCCTTGTGGCGACTCCAGCTGGCCGCCGCTCAATCGCAGCAAATCTATGTGGAGCGGCCACCATCGGCATTTAGTGGCCTGGTGGATTATGCGGGCTATCCACTGGCGGCACCAACACCACCGCCACACATAACCACAGTGACAAGTTCGTTGAGCCAGCAGAGCTTTGGTTGTGGCCAACCACCAGCAACGCCGCACGAAGTGCTGCAGGCAGCCCAACGATATGGCACACTGAGGAAGTCCAACAAGCAGCCGCCCAAGCCGCCGCAGCGCAAGGATCAGCATCAGCAGCAGCAGCATCAGCAGCAGCATCAGCTGGGTGAGTGTTGACCCTTGGTGGGGGAAATCAGTTTGATTGATTATGCACTTAAGTGCGAGGGAATGAAATAAAATGGAATTTCTCTACGATTTGGACAGGACAATGGGATATAAACAATTTGCATCTCTGCATATCCTTTTATGCGCACACACACTCTCGCAGATAAATGCACATAAAATAGTCAGCTCAATGCTGTGCTTATCCCCCTCGTTCCGTGCCGTCCCGTCCAACGGAGGCAACAAATCGCTTGCAGCGACAACTATCTGCTACTGCTTCACTCTCTCTAAGCCCCAACAACAAACACAAATCGTAAAACTACTCTCGCAAAAATACTCTAAAAACCAACTGCACCCAGGGAATGGGAAGGGGAAGGGGGATGGACAAAGGCAAGGGCAGGGGGAGAGCATAATGTAAAATGCAAAAGCACAAAATATTTTACAAAATCAAAATCAAACAACGCTGCCAGCTGTAAGTGAAGTGAATCACTGAAGCTGAAAGGGAAACCAAATGCACACACACACACACACAGAGAGAGAGAGAGAGGACGAAAGGGGAAGGAAATCAAAAATTGATTAGTCAGAGGATAGCCTACCAGTCTTTGCTCTTATCGGCATCAGGCTTTAATTGTATCTGTAGGCTGCCTCAGAGATTTATTAAGCCTGTAATTGAGTGACTTCTTTGTAAGTCAGGTTTATATTTGGCTCTTAGGGCTGATGTCCACAACTAAAGAATGACATTATTTAGTCGTCAATTTGAAAGTATTGAGTCTCAAATTCTCTTAAATACTTAAATACTTTCAAATATCATTGGAATACTTTCGGAATATCAACTCGATACTAAATTGCTTCGATTTAATGCCAGCAACTTTGATTTTGTCAAACTTTTGGTAACAATCAAAAAATTTACCAAAAAGCAACAGTTCTGTCAACTACACCATCTTTCTTATTGCTTTCTGAGTGCCTAGTTGAACTATGTACTGTGATTTCTTGACTGGCTCAACTCTATACAGTTTTCTGACGTTCTGCCACGCGTGATGTTGTTAGTCAACTGCGTTGAGATGTCGACGAGGTATGCGCTGTATACAAGGGTACTCAGTTCGAGTCCGAGAGCAGGAAAGATATATTCTGGGGATATATTAGGTAAGTGTGTATACCCTTGTGGCACGTTTTTCTAAAGAAGCCTACTTTTGAGAGCTTACTTTTCGATGCCAGCTATGCTATATAGTTGTCTGATTTTGACCAAACTTAGTGGCAACATGCAAAAGCCTAACAAACGAACATTTAAGAAGTTTAGAGTCCATTCAATTTGAAACAAAAAAGTTTTTCTCAATAGAACTTCTTTTTCGAGCGATCATTTGTTCCGCAGCTATATGCTACAGTTATCCGATCTTGACCAAACTAGGTAGAACTGTGTGAAAGCATATCAAATGAATATATTTTAATTTTAGGGACATTTCCATTAAAAACAAAATAGTTTTTCTCACTAAGACCACTTTTCAGACTCTTCTATTCTATGACAGCTATACTATATAGATGTCCGATTTCAACCAAACTTGGCAGAATCTTGGAGATGCATAGAAAACTAGTAAATACCTAGTTTGGAGGCCTTGAAATTGAAAACATAAAAGTTTTTCTCACTAAAACTAGTTTCTCTCGATCGATCACCTATAGTTATACGATTTTCACAAAAATTGGTAGAATTGTGTATAAGCATATAAAATGCATATATGCCAGTTTTAAGGACATTTCCATGAAAAACAAAAAAGTTTTTCTCACTAGGACCACTTTTCAGACTCTTCTATTCTATGACAGCTATACTATATAGTTGTCCGATCTCGACCAAACTTAGTGGAATCATGGAAAAGCATAGTAAACTAAGAAATACAAAGTTTGGAGGCGTTTCCATTAAAAACAAAATAGTTTTTCTCACTAAGACCACTTTTCAGACTCTTCTATTCTATGACAGCTATACTATATAGATGTCCGATTTCAACCAAACTTGGCAGAATCTTGGAGATGCATAGAAAACTAGTAAATACCTAGTTTGGAGGCCTTGAAATTGAAAACATAAAAGATTTTCTCACTAAAACTAGTTTCTCGACCGATCATTGCTATGGCAGCTATATGTTAAAGTCTTCCGATTTTCACAAAAATTGGAAGAATTGTGTAAGAGCATATAAAATGCATATATTATATGCCAGTTTTAAGGACATTTCCATGAAAAACAAAAAAGTTTTTCTCACTTGGACCACTTTTCAGACTCTTCTATTCTATGACAGCTATACTATATAGTTGTCCGATCCTCGACCAAACTTAGTGAAATCATGGGAAAGCATAGCAAACTAAGAAATACAAAGTTTGGAGGCGTTTCCATTAAAAACAAAATAGTTTTTCTCACTAAGACCACTTTTCAGACTCTTCTATTCTATGACAGCTATACTATATAGATGTCCGATTTCAACCAAACTTGGCAGAATCTTGGAGATGCATAGAAAACTAGTAAATACCTAGTTTGGAGGCCTTGAAATTGAAAACATAAAAGATTTTCTCACTAAAACTAGTTTCTCGACCGATCATTGCTATGGCAGCTATATGTTAAAGTCTTCCGATTTTCACAAAAATTGTTAGAATTGTGTATAAGCATATAAAATGCATATATGCCAGTTTTAAGGACATTTCCATGAAAAACAAAAAAGGTTTTTTTCACTAGGACCACTTTTCAGACTCTTCTACATTCTATGACAGCTATACTATATAGTTGTCCGATCTCGACCAATCTTAGTGGAATCATGGAAAAGCATAGTAAACTAAGAAATACAAAGTTTCGGGACGTTTCCATTAAAAACATAAAAGTTTTTCTTACTAAAACTAGTTTTTCAACCGCTATAGTCAGCCGATCCGGCCGATTCCGACAAATGTGCAGCGAATTTGTACTTAAAGACTTCGTGCAAAGTTTGTTGAAGATAGTTTTCAAACTGACGGAGAAGATAGATTAGAAAGTCCTGGCTAAATCAACTCAGCTCGTCATGCTGATCAAGAATATATAAACTGTATGTGTTCGGAAATGCTTCCTTCTATGCGTTAGAAACATCTGGACAATTTCAATATACCCTCTGCAAGTGTATAAAAAGGGAACTTATCATAGAATGAAGTTACTTTTCAATGCCAAACGTTGTCGGTCAATCCCGGATTTTATCATTTCAAGTACGAATAGCATTGACTTGATCTCGGTTATGTCGGATCTAGTGTGTCTTTTGTTTACTATTACAGCGGGGCTTGAACGTCATTCTCTCTTCAGTAGAAATAAACTCTCACTTTGTAATAAAGTACGTAAATACAAGGCTTGAAGATATGAGTGCCAAGTATATGACATGGCTGGCAAATCTCAACTGAGAAAGATACGTGTTCTCCAGACCAGGTATCTGAGTAGATTATGTGTGTGCACAAGACAGTTTGAAGAGTGATCTACGGGATCCGCCCAAGATTGGCGACGTAATAAATACACAGATTAAGATTTCAACCCAAAACACTAGCCATAAGATTTTAACACTTAACTTTCCTCAATTTTTTAGACCAGAAATATATGGCCAGGCAAGGTTTCTAGGTCAACCAGTAGCGCATCATGCGTACTGATGCAAAATGCACCTAAAACAATGGCCAAGCGTTGCCCAGACATCAGTTTACTGTGACTGACGAATCATTAAATGGCAAAACAAGTCAAAAAATTCGAAAAACAGAGAAGTAGCAGGCGAATTTAACATTCAAAATGGAGGTAATTTACAATTTCAAAACAAAAAGAAACCATTCTTCCCAACCAACATTTGGAAGATCATTTTCATAAAAAAATCACCTTGATGAGTCTTTTTCGACTCCTTTTGGGTGATACAAAAGAGATGCCTATCATATGCGATAAATTGAAACTCGAAAATGATTTATAAATATGCTTAAAATGTGATTTAGTGAAATACGACTAAAAAAGGACTCTCAAATGACTCGAGACTGATTGGAAACTTAACAGAAGAACGGGTCAAAAGCGACTCTTCAAGAAGAATCGCGGCTAGGGTACCATTTTCTTCCGACAAAAGTATCATTAATGATCAGAAAACGAGCGCATTTATGACCATTTTAATCAGCCTTAGGACTCGAAAAAGACTCAAATGTGATCAAAAGTTTGATAAAATGTTTGACTTTCTTACAAAATATGTTAAATTCTTGAAATCCACAATTCCACAGCTCAACTGTGAAGCGCGACTTTCTTTCTCTAGTTTCAACAACTCGTCGTGAATGCAATAACTGAGTGTTTTTTTCAAAGCATATTAAAACAGTGCTTGCAAACCCATAAAATTTCGCGGATCTCCGGCTCGCGGGTTCGAACCAAAATTTACCAATGGTTCAGGCTCAGAATTTTAAGGTTCAAGGTTTTTTGGGCCAAGGTTTTGGTTCGCACCTTGGTTCAGCCAAGCTTTAAACATGTTAAACCGACATAAACTGTTAGGGAATTGTCTTGATTTTGGGTTGGAATGGGATTTCACAATACTTTATATAAATAGAAACACTTTCATACAGCTCATGAGCATCAAAGCAAAACCAAAATGCAATTCGTAGTCCAAATACGAAAAGTGTTTCCCGAGTAATGTGCAAAATTCTATTAGGATAACAGAAGAAGTCACTGGGAAATAGTTTAAATCTAGAATTGTTTGGGTTCGTAGCGGGTTTAGGTTCAGCTTTAATACCTTAAGAGGTTCGGTTCACAGGTAATCTGAAAGTCGGAATTCCGGCTTCGAACCGGTTCGGCTTAAAACCGGTTTGCAGCTCTAATACAAAATAGGCATAGCCTTCTCCGACTATTTACTTGCTTGAATGAGCTGATTTTTGAGTTAAGCAATTGAGCTTAACCCTAATTCTACAACCAATACCTAAGCTACACCAGTTTCCCAAACATTTCCAACAACAGCGGCTAATTAAAATCTGGCCACAACAGAAATATATACATATATATATATATAATTCCTCAACCAGCGACCAACAATAACAAGCGAAAGAAAAAAAAACGAAATCCACGAAATTACCTCTGGAATATTCTTTATTCTCTATTGAAAAAAATGGCATGCATTGTGAGCTGGTTAGAGCTTTTGTATGAGCGCACACACTGCGTATGCGTGATTTTTGTTAGACAAAGATATTCAAGGTATTATTGTGGAATTTTGCTTGGTGTGTGTGTGTGTTCTTCTTTTTTTGGTGGGCGCCAGCACTAAATGCTGCTTCAATTAGACAAACAAAAGCGGATAGGAAAGCAGCTGCTAAACGGGCTGCGGCTATTGCGGCTGTGTGTGTGTGTGTGGAGCATTCATATTTACCAGCATACATTATGAACTGCTTCTAATCGGCTTAGGCCAGGCAGCAAAAAACATTTCAATTAAAACAAAGCCCAAGTCGGCAAGACTGCAGCAGTCTACCATGTGCCGCATTTTTGGCCACAAAGCAACAAAACTAACAACAATAACTGTATGTTAACTTACTGGCTGTCCAGTGAGGGAGGCAGAGAAGGGAGTGACGGGAGGGGGGCAAAATAAAATCAAAACAAAAATGCAGAAAACCAACCTTAGATGAAGATGCTGCTAGCCAAATACAGTTGGCATTGGCTCTGTTTTCTCTCCCCCTTTTTGCTTCGAATGCTTTGGCATTCGAACAACAACAACTACAAGTGTACTAACACAGCTTGAATTTCAAGTGGAACTGCAGTGCCAGCTTAAAGTGTTCAGTCATCGTCGTCGTCGTCGTCGTCTCCCTTTTGCTGGCTTTGTTGGCACAAACAAAAATATTTCGCGATATTGTGCGCTGGAAAGTATGCTATGCTTTTGTGTGTTGCGCCCTTTCATTGCAATTCAATTGCCGATTTGTGGCTGGCTGTGCTGCTGCTGCCGTTCAATAAAAAACAATCAAAGAGTGAGACGGAGAGAGAGAGAGAGAGAGAGAGAGAGTAGTGCTTTAATTTAGACATTTTCCTACAATTTATTTGCTGACCAATGTGAAGAAATTTAACAATTAGCCACATATTAACCGCATCAATTTCCGTGCTCTCAGAGTCAGCCAGGTCAGGCACAGATCATTAAACATACAGCAACACATTCCCCCATTATTTATTACACCTCTCCTGCCAGCCAACAACAACAACAACAACAGCTTTCGACAAATTTTTTGGCAAAACATTTTACGTAATAAATTTATTTTAATTACAACGCCAAAAGTGTGGCGTATGGTGGGATGAATAGGCGTGGCCCATTGCTGTGGTCGGTAATGAATGCGCTTCAATTAAATGAAATATTCATAGGCATAAATACAGTACAGAGGGAGAGAAAGACAGACAGGGGGGTACACAGGTACTACAGCCGGAGGCATACCTTCTGCGGCCCCAGCATGTTTTATGAGCCAACGGCAAAAGCCAACGACCATGTCGACAACAACATTGAAGGTGAAAGAGGCGAAGCAACCGCCGGACCCGGCAGCACACGATGCGTCCTACCCGTTGGATAGCAGGCAGCAGACACAAACATCTTGGGGTAAACAGAAGATACTCTTCCCTGCAGAGAACAGAAGTATACCAATCTCTAAAAACTCGCAACTGGTTGCACTTCGTATCCAGGCATGTCATCGGCAAAAGACAATTGTCCCCAGCAGCTGCCATTTGCAACCAGTTTAGTTCCAATTGTCCCCTCCTGCAGCCATTTCCAACCAGTGTAATACCAGTTGGCAACATGAGCTGTATGTGCTGTACTTTACAGTTAATTATGTTTTTATTCACAAGTCTTTGCTCAACCATAATTCACAATGCATTCAGTGTCTTGATACAAAATTTTCCAAATTCACATTGACTTTGCATTAACTTTGACTTAATCCTTATTTTTGTACACTTTGAATTAATTTCCACTTCTTATTTCTTGCGCTTTCGCGTCAGTTTTAACTTAATCGGCTGCAGCTGCCCAACTCTGCCGAATCTAGCTTTTTTGTTACCAGTTTAGTTCTAGTTGCTTTACAACTGGTGTAGGACAATTTTTTTTTTGTTACTAGTTGACAGTTTCTCTGCAGGGTTTACTCCCAAAGAACAACAAATGCTTTACCCACTACTTATGGTACATTTCTAACTTAGAACTCTGTGAAATAGAGTGGAAATCCAAGTGTCAGTCTCAGTGCTGTACAACAACAATTGTGGTACTAATGCATATCTGCTGTTAGCTTTCAACTGACAGATGAAACGATGCCCAGTACTTAATACTCAATACTCAGTACCGTGTAGTTCTGCTGGTGTTAAGACACTAACAGGCCTAACGCCCTGATGCCTCACTGAGCGTTAGTCCGTTGTTAGCGACAGGTAAGGCATCACAAAGCTAGTTCAACACTTGAACTTGAACCAACCTAACGAATGGTAATGCAACATCGTACCGTTCAGTACGTTTTGCAAACATTCTTATACTAGATTCGTTAGGCAAATACTGTACTATCTGATTAGTCTGGTAGCCTGTTCTGACTACAAGGCGTTAGGCGATTCGTTAGTACCGCAACGGTGCTGCCGAAGAGCAAATACTCTACTATCTGATTAGTCTGGTAGCCAGTTCTAACTACGAGGAGTTAGGGGATTCGTTAGTGCCGCACCGGTGCTGCCGAACGAAAGGGTGTATATGACGATACTTAGTGATATTCAGTACTCGATACAGAGTTCTTCCGACTCTGATCTCGATAGTCATAGCCCGATTCTAAATACATAGTACTCCACATTAAGTACTCTATACTCAGTGCTCAATTACTAAGTACTCAACAGTCAGTATACTCGATACTCATTACCAAGTACTACAAAATAAGTACTCGGTTATCATAACTTCAAAATCAGTACTCGATACTCTATAAATGGCTCTCGATATTGAGTACTCGATACTCAGTGCTCATAACTAAGTTCAAAATAATCATTATACTCGATGCTTAGTACTCAACAGTCAGTATACTCGATACTCATTACCAAGTACTACAAAATAAGTTCGGTTATTGGTTATCATAACTTCATAATTAGTACTCAATACTATATCAATGGCTCTCGATATTGAGTACTCGATACTCAGTGCTCATTACTAAGTTCAAAATAATCATTAAACTCGATGCTTAGTACTCGACCCTCAGTTCTAACTTCTAAGAACTCGATACTGAACACACTTAACTCAGTGCTTATTACTTCGTACTCGATATTTAGTGCCTAAATACTTTGTACGCGAAACTCAGTAATCGATAGTCGAAACTCAATACTAGTACTCGATATTTTGTACTCGATGCTCAGTACTTGATGCTCAGTGTTAATTACTAAGTTTTTAAAAGTAAGAATACTCGATACTTAGTACAAAAAACAACGGAAATCATTGCTAAGTAGTACCAATTAAGTATTATTATTCGATACTCAGACCTCAATACTATATACAAGGCTGTCGATATTGAGTATTCGATAATCAGTCCCATCGATGGTTGAAACTCGGTTCTAGTAACTCGATATTTAGTACACCATAACTTACCTTTCGATACTTAGAACTTGATACCTAATGCTTATTACTCAGTACTCGATACTGAGCACACTAAGCTCAGTGCTTATTAGTACTCGATATTTAGAACTCAATACTTTGTATACGATACTCATCTCTTTATACTACTCCGTAGTCGATACTCGAAACTTGATTTTCCATGCATAGTTCTCGATATTTAGTACTTCATGCTTAGTACTCGATACTCAGTACTTAATACTCAGTGCTCATAACTAAGTAGTGCTCAAATAGTACTCATTACTAAGTATTAGAAATTCAGTACTCGATAGCACTCAAAACTTAGTACTCGATACTCAGTACACTCGCCTGACTTAGCAAAGACAAAGCCGTTTCTAAACGAAATGTATCACAAAAGAGAAAGTGCTTCTACACTCAGAAAAAAATGACTGACCGACTTCTCAGTCAATCGGCATAGAATTTAAACCATTCTAAGTATGTTTTCTTCATCAAAGTACTTTATCCAATCGGGAATAGCTTTAGTATAAGTATCATGATTCCTTGAGCACTTGGAATTTGATTGATGTACTTTTACTTTACTTTAAGACATTAGACTTCAACCAAAGTTATTGTGTTGAATAAAGTATTTTCGTACGAACCGCACTATGAACCGTACCATTTGAACATGCTTCAAGTACAAATCACTTGATCAATTTAGTTACGCTTGATGTGGTTCCTTGTCTGGCATAAGATATCCGATTGGTCACATTGAAGCTTGATTAGGTAAGTACCGACTTAAAGTCCATAAAAGGCAAAGCCTGCCAAGTAATTTTTAGTTCAACATGAAGATCGCTGTACTGCTAGTAATTGTCACCATGCTAGGCTCAACCCTATCGAGGCCACAGTGTTGCAGAAGCTGGAACGATTTCGACTGTCTCCATTGTGACGGAAATAGAATATATTGGAGCCGTGGCAAAAAACCGTCTGAAAAGGTTTTGCTCTGAATGTGTTTTATGGCAGAACGCTGCGCTGTATTGTTTAGTTCTTTTGGCGGTTCAATAAAATATTCCATACTTAAATTCCAAATATGTCTAAGATAAGTTTAAACTCTACAGTGTAAACTAGCAGGGTCGAATATATTGAGAAGGGAGCTAGCTTTCATCTGATCAAAAAACAATTACTTTTGATGCAACCAAACTTGAGTGGTAAAAACGTATAGTTTTTTCCACCAATTACATGATTAATTCAACTTTTCAAGCACAATTACTCAAAAATTCCAATTTACAGGTAAAATTATTCAAGTAATTGTAAAAGTAATTACAATTTGAGATAATTACTATGCTGCTTCCTTGATTAATGATCTCAAATAACTTGTGCCAATTGTACTTAAACTTAATTTACTTGAGATATTATTGCTGATTCCAAACTTGAGTGGTGAAAAGTATAGTTTTTTCCAACAATTACAGGAATAATTCAACTTTTAAAGCACAATTACTCAATAATGCACGTTTTAGAGATACAATTATTCCAGTAATTGTTATAGTAATTACAATTTGAGATAGTTATAGTGCTGCTCTCTTGATAAATGATCGCAGATAGATTGAGCCAATTGTACTTAAGCCACAATGGTTCATATTACTTAAATTTAGCTATTGACATGATCAAAAAACAATTAGTTTCGGTGATTCCAACCTTAAATGATTAAAAAATCACAGTTTTTACCCACAATTACTTGAATAATTCAATATTTCAAGCACAATTACTCAATAATTTGCTCTTTTAAGGGTACATTTATTCCAGTAACTGTTATAGTAATTACAATTTGAGATAATTATAGTGCTGCTTTCTTGATCATGATTAGAAAACAATAAATTAAGATGATTTCACACTTAAGTGGTGAAAAATCACAGTTTTTACCCACAATTACTTGAATAATTCAATATTTCAAGCACAATTACTCAATAATTTGCTCTTTTAAGGGTACAATTATTCAAGTAATTGTAAAAGTAATTGCAATTTGAGATAATTATAGTGCTGATTTCTTGATTAATGATCTCGGATAGATTGAACCAATTGTACTTAAGTCACAATGATTGTTATTAGTTAAATTTTGTTATTGCCATGATCAAAAAACAATTAATTTTAATGATTCTGGTGAAAAACCGCAGTTTTGACCCACAATTACTTGAATAATTCAATATTTCAAGCACAATTACTCAATAATTTGTTTTTTTAAGGGTACAATTATTCAAGTAATAACAATTTGAGATAATTATAATGCTGCCTGCTTGATTAATGATCTCAGATAACATGAGCCAATTGCACTTAAGCCACAATGGTTGTTATTAGTTAAATTTTGTTATTGCCATGATCAAAAAACAATTAATTTCTGTGATTCCGAACTAAAGTGGTAAAAAATCACAGTTTTTACCCACAATTACATGAATAATTCCATTTTTCAAGCATAATTACTTAATAGTCCCACTTTCAGAGGTACAATTATTCAAGTAATTGTAAAAGTAATTACAATTTGGGATAATCATTGAATAATTGTACTTCCAAGTTACAATTACGATTACTAAAAAGGTCCTAATTAGGAATTGTGTTATTATTAACTGAATAATCGAGATTTTAGAAAAGAAAAGTAATTAAATACTGGAAGTAATGATTACTAGACAGTTCTATAGTGGAAAAAGCAGAGCTGAGATAAGAAAAGTGCGATGTGAGTTTTCAGTTTCTCATTATTACCCAGCTTACAATCCTAAACTTTCTAAATCTAATGGCCCAACACGCTTGGACAGTTCAACCAGCCACTGATACAGAGTACACGATAACAGGCAACTCATTCCCCAGCCCATTGAAGCCATTTCGAGCTGGTTAATTATGTTGCACACGCACACAAAGCACAGTTAGTGGGCTGGCTCCGCCGTGCCGCCGTGTAATGCATCTTTCAAACAATTTACCAATTTGACCCCCCCCCCCCAACTGTCTGTTGACCGAATCACTCGCCATTCGCTCATAAAATGTTTATTAGGTAATGAAACATAACAACAAGCGGCAGCCGCATCAACGCTCACCCATAAAGCCCAAACGAGCATGTCGCAGTTTGTGTGGCTGCCGTTTTGCTGTCTCTTTGCTGAGCGCTTGAAAGAAAACCGAGAATAAAACAGGCAAAAATCGCCTGTTAATTGAGTTTTTGAAGCGGGAATTGTTTGAACTGGCCAGCGCAGAGCGACATCAACCAGAACCGACAGCCAGCTCTGACATAAAAGTGAAGCGAAGCTAAATGCATTTGACAAACAAAACTGTTTGGAGATAAATTTTCAATGCGTGCGCATAAAAGTATGCAAAAGTATTTTGTATTGCGGAAGAGAAGAGAAGGTGGGGGGTATTCACTTCCACTTGATTTGAAGTGGCTGGGAATGCACTTTAAGAAAATTTTACAACTTCAGTTGTAAAAACATCAAATTTGAATCTAAAACAAAGCAATAAAAACACAATTTTTGTAATCAATTTGGCAGATTATTATTCTAGAATATTTTTTTGTGCCAAGAAAAATGTCAAAGTTTTCTATGGTGGAAAACTGTTTGTAGAACGTGGTTTTTATCCAAGCTGTTGTGTGAAGTGAATGCAGAAAATGTATTTATGCAAAAGTTGCAATTGTCAGAGGCCAGACAAAGTGCAAAAGTGTGGTGCCAAATCAACGAGGCAGGCTATACAGTCACACAAAAGCGTGAAAAAGTTGACAAGAGTTGACTTTTCACACACACACACACAGACAGACACACCGACAGACACTCTGATGGCAGGGGAAATACAGAAATGCAGTGAAGCTCACCTCAACTGAAGTGTTTTGGCATTTGAATTGAGTTTCGAGTTTTATTCTGCAGGCGGTTAAAATATATATATACATATATATCTCTATCTACATTATTTTCATATACGCCGCTTGAAGTGGCATTACGCTGATTGAATGCAAATGCATCTGGAGCGTTAGGGCTTAGAAAAATGTATATATATGAAATAAACTGAAACACCCTGCAAAACGTGCTCACCCATTTCCCGCGATGCACATTAATTTGACTCTTTGGATTATACAAATTAATTGCTTGCGTTTTCATCGATATAAATAGATTTAAATTGCACATTTCGCAAATTATTTATTAATCAGCTGCCGAAAAATGTTTACCAAACCCATTCAACACTCCAATCCATCTATTTTGCAGCGGATATTATACAGGATTTGGCAAATTAAACCAAATTGCCAGCTAAAACGGAGACAAGCAACAAAACCATTTGACATTTAAGCGATTAAGTAAGTAATTTTAAATATACATATAAATATAAAACAAAAACAAGAAGATTTGTTTAGCAATTGAAGTGGATATCGAGTTGCATACTTTTAGGTGTCTTTTAAATCTGCAAATAAACCGATTTTGACCAAAACGAAAGGAATACTTAAGAAAAAAGAGAGAAAAAAATAGTAAAACAAAAACCAAATGTTACCATAGATCCAACTTCAAAACATTCGTAAAGAAACAACAAACAAAACACACACAAATACAAAACAAAATAATTAAATACAAACAAATGTTAATTAGATTTAAAGTTCAGCTAGGCGCAGTGATTGGGAGGCCAAATCTATAGCTAGACAGCGCGAAAAACTAGCTCTTAAGTTGCTAAAGAAGCCAAAGAACCAGAGATGAAACGTGTTTTTCGTGTGTTAAGGTCAATTTTCGTGCTTGTCAGATTTAAGCGACACCAAACGATGTAACATTACCTTACTTAACACCACAGAATGCTCAGAAAGACAAATGAACACTTAGATGAACGTACAACTAGCCAAGAAGATATAACCGAGTTTCAATCAAGAACACTGAAATCTGTGGAATAACTTAGTATACCCTCTAACCCAAAGGTTTAGCAGGTGGCGCAGTAGGCGGTCAAGCCATTTGACAGCTCAGCTTAGATTCTTTCTGATTTGTTTTGTTTTAAAATGTTGAATTCTTACAATCCCAGAGCCTTAATTTGTTGGCTTCTGTTTGAAATAGTAAACTGGTATATATCAAAGTAGTGTGAGGGCTGCACTAATGAGCTGCGCTTGGATTCCTTCGAAACAGTACTGTCTGAGCAACCTTTACTTGACATTTGTACAAAAATCTCTGTTGATGATTGAATTATAATCAAGCTTGAACCTTAAGACGGCTTATAAATGCTTTGTTCAAACTAGAAAAGTGCTAGCTATGGTAGGTGTATAAAACGGTATTGAAATAAGAGCGAGGCAGTATAGTATTAAGTGCAAAAAGGGAGGAAAAAAGGGTTTTCAGAACAAAGAGATCTGAAATCAAAGATCTGTATCTAAGCTGTATCAATTTCATAAAAAAAGTACTTCATGCTTTAGGATTCATGCTTAACATTTAAGTTTAGAACTTGCTTAGCATTTCATGTTTAACATTACAAGAATTTCGATCTTACCCAGTAAAGAAAATGGCTAGATAAAATCAAGCACAAAAAATTGATTTTACTTAGAACTTCGGATTGAAATTTTAAGCAAAAGTTCAAGTCAATCCTATGTGTACTTGGCATGAGAAGATCCTGAATTGACCGACTTCCGACAATGTTTGATATTGGTTTAGTCCAGGATATCTGAATTTTTCCTATTCTGTGTAGAGATTTTTAAAAAATGCTCAAGAATCAAGAATTCCCTGGCTTATAAACGATTTGGAAATGGTAAAATTCTTGATTGAAGTATAATATTTCTTGATTTTGTGAATTGTAAAATCATGCTATGAGAAAAACGCTATCGAAAGTACCAAGTGGAACGTTCTACACTCTAAAAGAGCTAACTTTCAGGGGCTTCATCTTGTAGAGTTACATTTTGTTGGACTTGGAACTTGAGGAAAACTATATTGCTTAACTTAAAACCAGGCTGCTAACCGGTTTGAACCGAACCGGCTCGGAACCGGAATTCCGACTTTCAGATTACTGTGAACCGAACCTCGAACCGAACCTCTTAAGGTACTAAAGTTGAACCTGAACCTGTTCCAAACCTATAATTTCGGTTAGGTTCAATAAAAGTTAAAAACATGAAAAAATTTGACCTATTTTCTAGCAACTTCTTCTCTTATCCTGATGGTTCTGGAAGTTTGAGTCTTACAATCGGCAGGAAACTTGAGTGAAAAATGTTCAGAATTACCATTAGAATCCCTACACATATAAGCCTCTGTTTTTTAAGATCTTTTCCTTCAAAGCTTATCGGTTACGTTACTGTGGAAACACTTTTGGTTCGAAATTCGACACAATTTCCTTACAGTTTATTTCGTTTTTAGGTCGATTACTATATAAACTTGTATAAAGCATGGGCTGAACCAAGGTTTGAACCAAAACCGTTGCCCAAAAACCTTGAACCTCAAAATTCTGAACCTGAACCATTTTTAAAGTTTGTTTCGAAACCGAACTAGAACATTTTTAGGTTTGAAACCCTGCATAAAACTGATTTTTGTTTCAATTTTAAACCCAAGTAACACTTAAATCAGAACTAGAAGCTTAACTAATAGTTCTTGATTCAAGAATTCTCATTTGAAGGACGATTTTCAAGACAGTTCCTTGAATTGAAATATATTTTTGAATCATTTGTTTGTACTTTAAGCAACAGAAAGCAGTAAGTTTAGGTATCAATTTTCAAGCTTAGCTAGATTTGGCCTCCCAACCACTGTCAAGCTCGATGTATACGAATTTCAGTCCTCCCCTCTTCCCCTTCCCCCAGAGATAAGTACCGTTTTTATTTTGATATTTTTAAATAAATAAAATATTTAATGTGGCCAAAATATTGAGGCCAGGCGACAAAATGCAAACAACCATAATTTTCTGGTCAAATCAATGTAAAACCAAAAGCCAAACACCAAAGCCACCTATGTAGGCTTTCCAATTTTCTAGTTTTTTCCGGTTGGAAATATGGAAATTTGGGTTTTAAATCAAATAAACAGCAATGCCGGCCAGCGTGCAAACAAAATGACCTTTTAATCGTGCACTGAAACAAAACACAAAAAAAGCAGGTCGCTCATTAGTTTTTGCATGAAATTGGCAGGCAATTCGCCCCCGAGATGTGTGCGACACAAAATGCCAAATAACAATGCATAAAATGATCAACTAATTGCACTGCTAATTTCAATTGTTCGTTGCAATAACGAAAATTTTAATTACAAATTAACAATTGGCCAGCCACGCCCACTGACATCAAATTAGATTGTGTAAATTTGCAAATTAATTTGGCAAAATCAAAGCGCACAGACATGCATTTCAATTCATTGCCAGCCTTCTGCTAACTAATTGGCAGCTGTAAATAGCACGAACTGTGCCATGGTCCAAAAATAATAGTGAGCCACAACAAATAAGGAAAAATATGCGGCCAGCAAGCCGCAAATATGAAAAGCAAACCAAACCGAACCGAACCGGAACCCCCGGGCCAAAAGTTGCAATTTGCAATCTGAAATGTGAAGCTGCGGGAGCATAGAAGTATTCAAATAGATCCGAAAAACAAAAACAAAGAAACTAAATAAGAAATAAACAAGTATTTATAATTAATTTTAACTTCAATTTATGCAGCTAAATGTTGATTTCCCCAAAAAAAAAATACCTGGCAAAACTGTTAGACCCATCCGCCCATCCACGTACAATTCAATTTCAGCTTTATGCGTAAATGTAAACCACTTTTTTGTTTGATTTGTTCCATTTAAATGGAACAACGCTATTCATTTTGTGTTTATGGCTACAAAATGGTTGGTAAAAATTGTGTTTTTTCTATCATATTCCCTACATTTACAATTCCGATCAATTAAATAGACGCATTTCCAGTATAGACCCAAAGGCTTTAATAGGAGACAGCTTTCTATACTCACTCAATGCTGGCATATCTTGTCCACAACTGAAGTCCAACATTTGAACATGTTAAAATCTTTGTTTAAAACTTACCTTTCCACATGTACTATAAGATCTTGAGTCTGTATGAACAGAACACCTAGAGCGCAGAGACTAAATGTTGACTAGTATTGTCTGCACGCAGATCAAGTTGGTTTCAAATTTTGGCCACGCCCTCTACCACCCCTGCAATCAAAGAAAAGTGAAATATATTCCACATTGTGCAGGAAATCGAGCTAAGATTTTGCTGTGTAGTGTATGTGGCTAATATCTACAATTACACAAATTTTCATACAGATCGGGTAATAAATGGCAGAGTTAAAAAAACGTTGCATACTTATCTGAGCCGCATGAAGTTATTAAACACTAATTGCCCTGAGTCAAGCAGGGCCTTGTCAAGGGTATTATAATTTTGCCCAGAAGTTTGCAACGCATAGAAATATACATTTCCGAGCCCATAAACTATATATATTCTGGATCAGGGTGACAAGCTGAGTCGATTGAGCTTTGTCCGTCCCTTGGTCTATCTGTTTCTACGCAAGCTAGTCTCTCAGTTTTAAAGCTATCGAGCTGAAATTTTGCACAGAGGCTTCTTTTTGCTGCACACTACTAATATGTCGGAACCGACCGGATAGGATGACTATATCTCATAGCTGCCATAGGAACAATCGGTCGGAAAACTAGTTTTAGCATGGAAAACTTTTTTCTTTTCAATGGAAACGTCTCCAAACTTTGTAATCGATGGTTTTCTATGTTTTTTCATAATCCTACCAATTTTTATTAAAATCGGACAACTATATGGTATAGCTGCCATACAAAATATAGGTCGGAAAAACAGACTTAGTTAGAAAAACTGTTTGGTTTTTAATGTTAGCATCCTGCAATTTTGTATTTGTTTGTTTCACATGCTTTTACATAATTTTACAAATTTTTGGCCAAATCGGTTGACTATATCATATAGCTCCCATACGAACGATCGGTCGAAAAATGGGAAAAAGAGTATTTTTTGAAAATATTTAAGCGAGCACTTGCAAGGGTATAAAAACTTCGGCACAGACGAAGTAAGCTTAGCATTCTCGTTATTATCTACATTTACTTTTCCGATCAGCAGATCAGAGTTGGAGGCTATAAAGCTAGAGTTTTGAACATATTTCCTCATTTTTCAAATAATTTAACAGAATAGCTTAGCTTAAACTGGCTGTAAGTACCTAAGTCTTTTTGGTTCGTCTTATTTTTCTATATTTTCCACACTTAAAATTCCGTTCAATTGAATAGACTCAAAACACATGATCTCTTCAGTAAGTGAAACTCAAAGCATTTGTGTTTTTTGCTAGATGCTAGACAAGTTTAAAAGGCAATAACCAGAATAGACTGGGAGATATTGTTCTCTGTTCTCAATCAATCAAATAGACTCGAGGTTTGCCTACATCAGAAAGCAGTTTGAGCCAGCTCAAAGTCATTTTCTGCATTCGCACAACAGAGACACACAACACCTCCAAGGAGGCTAATTGAGTTATCTTAAAAAAGCCTTTTGACTCAGTAGACTGGTTTAATGAATTAATGAAGCGGTAAGGACGCAAGCACACATGCAGCTGAAAGATCTAGATATTTCAGTAGTCCAGCTAGCCAAAATAAACAATAATGCTTCATAGATACCGCAAAGCTGAGCTTACGACTTAATTTTTTAAGATCAATTTAGTGTTGATTGAAAAAAAGGAGTTTACAAAATATCCTTTGTATATTATTCCATATAAAAAATGCAATTTAATGTCAATTTGATCTTAAATGCTCATCCAAATGACCCGAAATCATCCAAAGGATATGAAAAATTGATATTTTAGTATCAAAATGAATATGAATATGCAAAATTATCCCTACAAAAATGAAGCAAAACAAATAGTTATGCTTGATAGATTCCGCAAAAGCTGAGCTTACATCCGTTGGATATTTTTCCGTATGATTCCATATCCAAATACCAATTTAATGTTAAATGGATCTTAAATGAGCAGCCAAAGCATTTGAAAAATTGTTATTTTGTTTTCCAAATAAGAAGGCTAAGCTAACTTTGTCTGTGCCTGAAGTTTTTATACCAAGTGCTCGCTTATGACCCACTTTCTGACCGATCGTTTGTATGGGAGCTATATGATATAGTCAACCGTTTGGGACAAAAATTTGTAGAATTGGGTAAAAGCATGTGAAACAAAAAAATACAAAATTGCAGGATGCTACCATTAAAAACAAAAAAGTTTTTCTAACTAAGACTGTTTTCCGACCAATCTTTTGTATGGCAGCTATACCATATAGTTGACCGATTTTCACCAAACTTGGCAGAACTATAAAAAAACATAGAAAACCTTCGATGACAAAGTTTGGAGACGTTTCCATTGAAAAAAAAACAAGTTTTTCTTAAAAAAAATAGTTTTTCGACCGATTGTTCCTATGGCAGCTATGGCATATAGTCAACCGATCCGGTCGGTTTCGACATATTAGTAGCGTGCCGCAAAAAGAAGACTGTGTGCAAAATTTCAGCTCGATAGCTTCAAAACTAAGAGACTAGCTTGCGTAGAAACAGACGGACAAAGCTCAATCGACTCAGCTCGTCAGCCTGATCAAGAATATATATATAGTTTATGGAGTCGGAAATGCATATTTCTATGCATTACAAACTTCTGGCCAAAATTATAATACCATTTGCATATCCTGAGTCTATTTGATAGATTGATTTGATTGATTACAAATACCCTTAAAGACTACTTTCCCTCTACTTCATTGTTAAAACATGCTTATCCTTTACTTGATTCTTGATCTTTAATACACCATATAAAATATGATGCTTTACAGGTTGTATCCCATAACTAATTTTGCCAGTGTATTTTCAATTCGGCTCGGCCGAATGTAACAACTAACTCTCTACATGTAATGCACTCGTGATACATATCAAAAAAACCAGGCACCGCAACAGAAAAAACCAAATATATATACATACATCTCTATATATACACACATAAAAAACTAGAAGCTCTTTCAACTTTTTGTGTTGAATTTAAACTCCACATAATTGAGGCTCGTTTTATTTTGGAAAAACTCAACTTGTCGATTTATCTTGCCCATTTCGATGATGGGGCAGTGTTTTTTAAATATTTGTGCAACAAATTATGCGAACGAAAAAATAGATTTTGTTATGCCAATTAAAAATTTAAAAATGAAATAACAAGTAACGCATATTAAACTATTCTATGGAAAACAAATACATTTAAAATGCATTTTTAATTGTAAGAGAATTGTATATAAGAAAAAAACCAAACACGGAAACACAGCCACACACACACACGTACAGAGTTAAAGCAGATGAACAAAAATGGAAAAATGACATAGTTAATGCAGTGCAAAACTTAATTAAATTAATGTAAAATTATTTCTATTAATGCGAAAGTATGGAAAATATAACTGCAATAAAATTATTCATGAAAAAGAATTGTGCTAGAGTTGGTGGAGGTTGGAGAATGATTTTGAATCCACATATTCTACTACCTTATTCTCGAAAGTATAGCAAAGCACTGAATCTGACGATTTTTTGGTAAGGAAATTGGGATGAAATTGGGTTGAATCACAAGTATCATAAGTTTTTCAGTATTCAGCAGTAAACTGTGGCTGTGTTGAGCCACTGAACAGTTGCTGAGTAAAGCTTCATGTAACATTTCATATTACACGAAATGTCTAAGAAGAGAACTTATCTTTTTAGTACGACACTACTTGACATGGTTTTTAAGTGCCAGACCGTTTTGGACAACTCTTAAATGGATAAGGTGGGAAACCTTGTATCAACGTGCGAAGAGAACTAGTTATGTCTGATTCGAACTTACAATTAGTCTTTCGATGGATTAAGAGAAGAAATGAAGACAAAACAAAGGTGCAAGGCGGAATTGTACCGATCATATCTTCTACTCGCATCCAACAAATGTTATACCTCACACGATTTGAACTACTGACCAAAGATTTTTGGGTAAACTGGTCAATATAATGCGACACAGTCTGAAAATCAACTGGAAAAGTACAATGCGTTATTAAAAATACTCTGAAGACACTCTATATTTGTAGAACCTTCCTAGAAAGTTCCTTGGCAATATTTTTCAGTGCTGTTCAAAGCACCTCTAGAAAATGTCTTCATAGAATGTGTTGTGTCTAACAAAAATTTCTAATAATATAATGTTCACACTTTATAGCTCATCCCAGACTCATCAACAGACTTTGCCAAACATAAAGAAATTCTAAATATTTTGTGTATACTTGACAATTGAATTAGGTTACCATTTAAGTCAAGACAAAACCCTCACCGAATAAACACGAACCTCATCTTATTGTACATTTACCCTGGGGAAATATTGGCTTGAACCAAAGATCTGCAGAAGTACAACAAAGTGCATGCAGTCTTTACTCCACTCGTGCCATATTTGTGCTTCGGTCATGCAGTGCTATCGAGATCCGTGCCACTCTACGACTAATAGAGAGCGTAACAATTTAAGTTTTAATTGGGATTGTCGATGCTTCTCTCTTAGAATGAGTGTCAGAGAGTGAGAGACGAAGAGCGACAGATAGCCTTTCATCTTAGGGAACCCTGAATTAAAGTAACAACTCTAGGGCGCTCACAGTTACATATTCTTAAGCAAAGAGGGCTAGAAAGAGAGAGAGAGCAAAATACTCAGTGTTTTTGCTATTTCGTAGTATTAAATGTTTGCTCCCGATTCTGCTCTGAAGGTGATAGAAAAAGTGCAGTAGCATAAGCACATAATTTCATCAGAAGAACTATTGCTTTGATCCGTGCTGACAATTTTAACTCAATTTTACTCTGTTTACCTTTGGTACAGAGTATAAAAATGTTGAAGTAGAGAACCGAAATGGCAATTCGCATCTGACTTTTCTCAACGAACTCTTTGCTCAACCGATGACAGTCGCAAGCAAGCACATTTGAGAGAACACAGCGTTGAACTCACTCTCTCAGTTTTGTTGAGGGTTGAGTGGGGAAGCTATCGATTTTTGCACTCATGTTGCCTTGAAATTCCCAACTAGCTATGGCAGTGCTGGCATGATGCGACGCCTGTTCGACTGACAGTTCACAGGCAAAGACTGATGCTACTTTGAGGGGTTATGTATTCCTCGAGCCGGCTATAACTTGAACCTGTCCATGGATGACCATTAAAACTGCATACTTGAAATAAATATAGGAGCGGGCGACGATTCCCTTAAAATCCGGCTATGCCCTTAAAACAAAATGGAAAAACCAACTGATTTTAAATCTTTGAATCTGCTGGGCTCTTGATAACAGAAAGAACCTTCTCGTATGTACGCAGAAAAAAAAAATGGGAGATAAAGTCAATCCCAAAAAAACATGATTTATCTCGACATCCGGATTGAAATTTCAATCAAAGGTCGTTCTGGAGCCGAGATATCCGAGATCAAGTCAATGCAATTCGTACTTGGATAGAGAAAATCCGGGATTGACCGACTTCTGACATCGTTTGAGATTGAGTTAATCCCGGATGGTTTGATTTTTTTTTCTGTGTATGCTTGTGATTCAAGAATCAGCCATCTTGTATTTGAGTATGTTTAGCACTTGATTGAACAACTATTCTGCTTGATTTGAGAATGATTCAAGTATTAGAGCTCTTGGATCTAGAAAATTGAAATTAAAAATGCATACTTGGTGTAAGAATTTCACTCTTGGATTAAGAACATTCATTATTGTAGAACTTCTGACTTCGAACATTCTTGATTCAAGTATGAAATTGTCTATTTTTCTGATTCAAGTATTAAAGTTCTTGGATCAAGAAAAATGGAATCAAAAATGCATATTTGGTGTAAGTATTTCACTATTGGAACAAGAACATTCATTATTGTAGAACTTCTGACATTGAACATTCTTGATTCAAGTATTAAAGTTCTTGGATCAAGAAAAATGGAATCAAAAATGCATACTTGGTGTAAGAATTTCACTCTTGGATCAAGAACATTCATTATTGTAGAACTTCTGACATTGAACATTCTTGATTCAAGTATGAAAGTGTCTATTTTTCTGATTCAAGTATTAAAGTTCTTGGATCAAGAAAAATGGAATCAAAAATGCATACTTGGTGTAAGAATTTCACTATTGGAACAAGAACATTCATTATTGTAGAACTTCTGACATTGAACATTCTTGATTCAAGTATGAAATTGTCTATTTTTCTGATTCAAGTATTAGAGCTCTTGGATCAAGAAAAATGGAATCAAAAATGCATATTTGGTGTAAGTATTTCACTATTGGAACAAGAACATTCATTATTGTAGAACTTCTGACATTGAACATTCTTGATTCAAGTATTAAAGCTCTTGGATCAAGCAAAATGGAATCAAAAATGCATATTTGGTGTAAGTATTTCACTATTGGAACAAGAAAATTCATTATTGTAGAACTTCTGACTTCGAACATTCTTGATTCAAGTATGAAATTGTCTATTTTTCTGATTCAAGTATTAAAGTTCTTGGATCAAGCAAAATGGAATCAAAAATGCATATTTGGTGTAAGTATTTCACTATTGGAACAAGAACATTCATTATTATTGAACTTCTGACTTCGAACATTCTTGATTCAAGTATGAAAGTGTCTATTTTTTCTCTGAGCGTAACACTTAAAAGTAGCGCTTTGATATATGCTTCTCTATCATGATAACCGTGTCACTGTCGTTAAGCAGAAAGATTAGTGAAATTGTATCCATGATCAGCAAGCCTAAGTTTTTCAATTTGTTGAGCAGACAGCATAGAAAATAGTGTTTGAATATATTTTGCAAGCTCTTTCGCATAGACAGCTTAAGCTTTTCATGTGTTTATATTTAAGAACCGGGCTTGATAGTTATACAATCCGTATAATTGTCTTAGCTACTCGACTTTACTTACTTACTTTCCTACTGAAAACTGACACAATGTGTGTGTTTTCCCCCGACTCCAGCACAATTCGCCTAAAAATTACAAATATTTAATTGTAAGTTAATGCATTTTAATCCAAAACAAAAACCCAAAATGATCAAAATAGTCTTTACAAATACAAATATTGAAACTAAATGTTAAGCCTAAGTCTAAAACTAAGTTAAACTGTCCAACTGATCTCTTTGTTATATAATTTGTCTTCAATCGACTAAAACTTAAGTGTAAACTATTTAGAAAAGAAAACAGAAACAGAAACTAAGAACCCAATGTTCGGGCGCCAGGCGTCTTCAAGCATTTTCACTGAAAACCAAAAACGATTCATTTTAAACTGTAAAACTTAGCAGGTAAATAAAAACCAAATGGATATTATACGATATTAAACAGATACGGATTAAATAAACAAACAAAAAGAAAAGAAAAGCAACTCGAATCACTTACTTTTTTCTAACCCAGCAGCTGGAGCGTTTTTCAGCAATTATTTTTTTTTTTGGAAATTTATAAGAAGCATTCAACATGTTGGCAGAGTATTTTGGATTTGTTTATCAAGTGGCGGCCATTTTGTTGGTGGTATTAACGTGTTCGGCCCTGCGGCAGTGGAATAAACGTGTCGCCAGCAAACTGACGCAGACGGGCGAAGCGGCGGGGGACGGGAACGGAGACGGAGACACGATGCAGGTAAATTGAAAAATGTTGCAATTGTTTTTGTGTACAATTAAAAAAAATTGGCCAACTTTTTTTTTTTGAGTGAATGGGAATCGCGAATGTATTTATGTCTGTGCGCTGCTGGCAAACCGCAAATGGTGACATTGCGCAAATAAAAAACAATTTACGATAAACATCAAATTTCCACAAATTACCTTATATTTTACGTGAGTTGCGAAACAGATTGTAAACCACACACACACACAGTCACACACACACAAGTTCTTTTCTCTCTCGCACAAAAAAAAAAGTGGCATTGGCAAAAAAAAAAAAAGAAACCGCAGCGCGCTGATTTTACACCGCGTTAAGCATACGCCTCGTTGGCCATTGTTTGTGTAGAGCCACAGCATTGGTGCAGGCGGCGCAGGGGCGCAGGGGCGCAGGGGGGGCAGGGGACTCGGCAACTGCCACTTTAAACAAGGCACACGCCTACACTTAAATTTCGAAATTTGCAATTATTTTTATTGCTCGCCATTTTGCTGCTCCTGCCGCTTGTTTACCGTCGCTCGCGACCAGGTCGACAAATGCCAACGGCTGCCGCTGCCGAAGAGTCGTTTACGTGGCGTGGCAGGATGAGGGAGGCACCATTTGAAGTGCCCTTCATAAATTTGCACGACGCGCAGAGTGCGAGAGATGAAAAAAAATACAAAAAAAGAAATAGAAAAAAAATTATATAGAAATAAATATAAATGCTTGTTAAGTGTGTGCAGCGGGCTGCTTGTGTGGGTGTGTGTGTGCCTTAATAAGAAGAAAATTAAACTCAAGTTAGCCTCTCCAAACGCCAGTATCAATAGTCTATTCCCCTTTAACTACTTAACAACTGCAAGGCTTAGAGATTCTCAGAACTAAAGCAAATATTTGTTTGGTTTTTGCTTTTTTGTTTATTTTCTTTACTTAAATTTAAAACAAGAAAGAAAGTCGGTCAAGCCCGACTATAACATACTCTGTACCAAGAAAATTTGTCTTTTGATCATAACTCGAAAACCGTTCATTCGATCTTCTTCATTCCTTTGGCGGATCGATAAGTTATTCTAATAACTAAATATGTCCAGAAGTAACAAGCCATCTATCTTCAAAACTGTGGGAGATATGACGTTTTTTCTAAATTGCGGGGGCGGGAGGGGGCGTGGCCAAAATTGAAAATAAACTTGATCTGCCTGCAGACATAAGAAGCATATGTCCCATACACGTCAAACCTCTATCTCTTACCATCTCTGAGATCTGTGCGTTCATACGGACAGACAGACAGACAGACGGACGGACGGACAGACGGACAGACGGACATGGCTATATCGACTCGGCTGTTGATGCTGATCAAGAATATATATACTTAATGGGGTCGGAGATGCTTCCTTCTGCCTGTTATATACTTTTGCACAAACTTATAATGCTCTATGTACCTTCGGTACAGAGTATAATTAGACCCATCTATGCTAGTTTGAGCTTTCACTTGCTGATTCTTTTAAGGCACCTTTATGGTTCCCCAACCTTTACTTTTGCTTTAAGTCTATACCATATTCTCGTACAGTTTTACTCCTTAACTTTACAATAAACTATATGATACAATATCTGCATCTTTATTGACTGTACCAAAGGTACACAGGGTATATGTATTAAGTTTGTTTTTTGCACATATATCAATTTTACACAGAGATAAAAAGGATATGATAAAATAACTATTGGATGATTTCCCGTAACCATTTATTAAAAATATGTCTTCAATATCCTTTTAATCATCCAAAGGAGCTGAAAAATCATTCCAAGGATGAGCCTATTTTACTACTGTGGGCAAAAAGTAAGGTGCATTTTTGAACTTCGCGGGCCTAACAATTCGGGCTAGTTCTTTTTTTCTTGAGTTGGCAGCGCTGTTGATGACATCTGGGCCAAATTTCATGTGAATGTCATTATCAGTAATATATTTACGCTTGTGTTTTCCAAACGACCAAGAGTGCATTTTTCGATTTTTACAATGTCTGATTTAATTGAGCAGAGAAGTGCCATCAAATTTTGTTTGCGGAATGAAATTTCGGCTGCGGAAACGTTGAGGATGTTGCGGAAGGCCTTTGGTGATTCTACCATGTCACAACAAAATGTTTATAAGTGGTACAACGACTTCAAAGAGGGTCGAGAACGTGTGGATGACTTGGAGCGCTCCGGACGACCATCGACGTCAACAGATGACCAACACGTCAATGAAGTGGAGGAATTAGTGCGCAAAAATCGTCGGTTGACTGTTAGAGACCTTACTGATATGATCGGAATATCAGAAGGATCAGAGAAAACCATTTTGAAAGACCATTTGGGCCTACGAAAAGTCAAATCTCGTTTTGGTACCGAAAGTCCTCAATTTCTTGCAAAAAAGTCATCAAAAATTCGACGCATATTCGCCTGATTTGGCTCCGTGTGACTTCTGGCTATTCCCAAAACTCAAGAGACCACTTCGGGGAACGCGTTTCGAGTCGATTGAGGAGATAAAAGCTGAATCGAAGAAAGCGCTGATGGCTATACCGGAAAGGGACTATTTGGCATGTTTCGAGGATTGGAAAAAACGTTGGCATAAGTGTATTTTATCGGGAGGGGATTACTTTGAAGGGGATGAAATTGATTTAGAAGAATAAAGATTTTTCATTCTACAAACAAATTACTTACTTACTTTTTGCCCACAGTAGTATATGCCCTGGATTATTTCAGTTCTGTTCAATGATTGAAAGTTTATTTAAGACATATCCTTACCAAATGGTTACGAGAAATCATCCAATAGTTATTTTAACATATCCTTTTTATCTCTGTGTAAAATTGATAAATGTGCAAAATGTTGTTTTGACTTTTTTTTACCAATCGCGTAACATCTGTTTTGAATATACACTAACATACTCTGCATCTTCATTTCGCTTTTGCATTTGGTATGAAAAAAGCGAGTCATGCAGCTAATACAAAATTGATATATGTGCAAATAGAACAATTTGTCTTTTAAAGAAAAGCAACGTCCACAATATTTGCAAATACTGTGGCAAAATATTCAAGAGGTGTGTAGGCAATTAGATAAATATATTAGTCCACTTCTATGGCAGCTAAAAATGCCCCATGGGCGAGAATTCTCCCACTAAGAGCAGAGATAAACTCAAACCATGCATTAAGCTGATGTAAAACTAAGCGTAATCACATGTTAACAATACGCCAGCGTAACATATTAGGTAACTTTTGAAAAGTCCGCTTAGAAGTAGAGAAAAAAATCACAGGGCTGCCATAGACAAGGTGGATAAGCACACCAAGAGGCAAATAAAGACTATCCTAGCTAATGAAATGATGAGCTGCGCCTAAATAAGGGCGGAGCTATATCTACCAACAACAAATGCAACAAACTTGACGAAAGGAGTAGCATTTTCAGTATCAATCCAATGTAGCCAAACAGCGCCTCAAGCAACACGACAGAAATGCGTGCTTGGCGTTTTACATAAAGGACAAGTATTGAGAGTAAGAAATCAAAACTTTCATAATTAGTAATGAAAAAAGGTGGAACATCATGCATATGGAAGACAAATGTGACATCCCTGGCAGACTTACCACAAGCTCAACTATGCTACCTTCAGTGCTGTAGACAAGTCGACAATTAGCTATGTGCCAGGCTGTTTGAACGATTATGATTATCACGATTATGGAAGAGTTTCATGCTAACAATTGGATATTTCGACAAGATAATGCTTCCATTCACATTACCCAGCATTCAGAGGCATATTTCAGCTCCCACAATATTCCGTTCGGATCTAGATCCATTTTAAGATTTGCGGGCCTCATTTCTGCTAGAGTATTTGGCTCTGCAAAGCAGCAAAAGAAGCATTTTTAAAGGTGTGGGAATATATTGATTTGAAAGTACCACAAGACTTGGCATATTTAATGAAGGGCTGATGCAGATATTAGAAGAGTTTAAAGGCAACCAACCAGTTTGATATTTAAGCTAGCTCCAGACTACATTAAGAGTTAAGTTCCTATTTAAAATAACAAAATTCTACTCTTTTTGAAAATTGCACATAAAGCAATTTTCTATGCAACAATAACTTTTTATACTCTGTACCGTAGGTACACAGAGTATTATAAGTTTGTGCAAAAGTATGTAACAGACAGAAGGAAGCATCTCCGACCCCATAAAGTGTATATATTCTTGATCAGCATCAACAGCCGAGTCGATATAGCCATGTCCGTCTGTCTGTCCGTATGAACGCACAGATCTCAGAGATGGTAAGAGATAGAGGTTTGACACGTATGGGACATATGATTCTTGTGTCTGCAGGCAGATCAAGTTTATTTTCAATTTTGGCCACGCCCCCTCCCGCCCCCGCAATTTAGAAAATACGTCATATCTCCCACAGTTTTGAAGATAGATGGCTTGTTCCTTCTGGACATATTTAGTTATTAGGATAACTTATCGATCCGCCAAAGAAATGAAGAAGATCGGATGAACGGTTTTCGAGTTATGATCAAAAGACAAATTTTCTTGGTACAGAGTATGTTATAGTCGGGCTTGACCGACTTTCTTTCTTGTTATTATTTGTTTCTATACTCTGTGCCGTGGTTACATAGAGTATTATATGTCAAAGCAGAAGGAAGCATCTCCGACCCTATAAAGTATATATATTCTTGATCAGTATCAACAGCCGGGTCTCAACTGTCTGCCCATATGAACGCACAGATCTCTGAGATGGTAAGAGATAGAGGTTTGACATGTATGAAACAAAAACTTCTTATACTTTCCGGCAGATCAAGTTTATTCTCAATTTTGGCCAAATATAGAAGATTCTTACCTTCTAGACATATTTGGTAATTAGTTTTGTTTATCGATTCGCCGAAGTAATGGTAAAGATTGGATGAACCATTGTCGGTGTGACAGCTGCCAAATGAATATCTAGAGTTAGCATAGAAATCACATAAATGGGAAGTAAATGAAACTTAGACTTCTTTTCGGCTCGCAACCAGGCGGCCGAATCAGTTCAAAAGTGGTTCAAGTGTATAAGTGTATAAGTATAAGTGGTATAAGTGTTAAGCGATTAACAAATCTCAGAAAGTTTTTAAGCTAAGATGAAAACTTGGTGAGTTGTTTGGATATTTGTAGTTGGATATTTTCGTACTCCTAAAATCGATTTGCAGCCAGTTGAAACTTGCATATAAATGCTTTCGAAGGCCCCAGGTATTCAACTAGTATTATTATACTATATTCTTATAATTTGTAATTTCTTCCATTTTGGTGTTCGTTTTGTTCTTGTTATCTTCCTACAAGTCTTGTGATAACTTCAACTTCATCCTGCTTTATGTTTTAAAATTTCTTACATATTATTTTCTTCTTATAATTCCGCCACAGTTTTTTGCTCGTGGCAAGATCGTTTCCCATATCTTTCATTTAACATTCAAAATTTGTACATATTTAATATTCGAAATTGAATAGACAAGTTTATCTTTTTGTTTATACATTGGCCATTTAGGGACTTAACCTACACTTTTTGAGAACCGCCTGCAGCAAAAGCAGCAACAGCTAAAAAATTGTAAAGTGAAAAAAACAAAAAAGACAAACGAAAAACGAAACGAACCAACTGGCCAAAATCTCGTCTCGTATCTTTTGAATATTTGAATATACATACGGGTATTTGCATTCCACATTGAAACCATACAAAACATTTCACCTAGCCGCGGGCCATTGACATTCCTCCCCGGCTGGTGGTTGTCGTTATGGACTCTGTCCCTGGTAGTCCCTGGACCTACACTCCAGCGCTCTCTCCCTCCCTCTCTCTGTGTGTGTCTAAAAACTTCAATGTACGCAGCATGAAATTGATTTATTTCAGCAAAAAGTTGCTGTTTTTGTTTTATTCTGACCACAGACCCAAACCGAGTTCTTCAAGTTTGCCTGTGGCTAGTTGGCTTCAAGTTTGTTGCTGTTATTGCTGGTTGGATTTTCTTGTGCTCCTGTAAGTCCTAATCCTAATGCTCTCTAATTACATTGGATGCGCAGAGTCAACAGCCGAAGAGTCCGGGTCCGAGTCCGGGCTGGGCCGGGCCGGGCCGGGCCTTATTTACGGCTGCTTATCATTTTTAACTTGCTCGTTTATTTCTGCTTCTCCTACGTGAAATTGCCACACTTGGGGGCTTAGGCTAAAGACGGGCCTAATTATTGGCCCCCGGGCCACACATAGCATTGGGGAGGGCGGCAAGAGTGCATTGAACTGGCCATGGAATGTGAGTAAACGGCTAGGGCGACACCTGGTGACATCAATTAGAGCCGGAATGAGGGCAAATAACTAAACAGTTTGACCCAGAAATTATATATTTTCTGCATTTATTCGAACTTGTGAGGTGAGGTGAGAAAATCTGACTGATTCTACGCACACAGCCCAAACGGCTTTATCGACATTATAAAGAAATTTTGGAAAAATTCCTTAAACTTTATGGTTTTCATATATTTTATTTTTAATATTTTTCAAAGATCTTTCTTAATTTTAGCCAGTTTGAAACAATTTGTATTACTCTATCTCTATCATTTAACTAACTTCATTGAATAAACCAGGCAGCAGCAATTCAGCAGCATGCTTTGAGAGAGCTTTTTGTTAGGCAAAAGCTTTTTTATTGCTTTAGTAAGAGAGCGAATTTGAAAAGCTTTTGATTGTCGTAAGCTTTATTATTGTTTTAGTGTGTGAAAGTGAACATGAAAAGCTGCAAGACTGGTAAGTCGAATCGAAGACCTATGGCATATAGCTGCCTTAGCTATCAATGGAAACGTTTTCAAACTTTTTATACTCTGTACCGAAGGTACATAGAGTATTATAAGTTTGTGAAAAAGTATGTAACAGCCAGAAGGAAGCATCTCCGACCCCATAAAGTATATATATTCTTGATCAGCATCAACAGCCGAGTCGATATAGCCATGTCCGTCTGTCTGTCCGTTTGAACGCACAGATCTCAGAGATGGTAAGAGATAGAGGTTTGACGTGTATGGGACATATGCTTCTTATGTCTGCAGGCAGATCAAGTTTATTTTCAATTTTGGCCACGCCCCCTCCCGCCCCCGCAATTTAGAAAAAACGTCATATGTCCCACAGTTTTGAAGATAGATGGCTTGTTTCTTCGGGACATATTTAGTTATTAGGATAACTTATCGATCCGCCAAAGGAATGAAGAAGATCAGATGAACGGTTTTCGAGTTGATGATCAAAAGACAAATTTTCTTGGTACAGAGTATGTTATAGTCGGGCTTGACCGACTTTCTTTCTTGTTATTTATAAGTTTTCTATGCTTTTTTTTAAATATTATCAAGTTGGCATCAAATCGGAAAACTATATGGAACAGCTGCCATAGTAAAAAGGGTCGTTGTATGAAAAACTTTTTGGTTTTTGAAGAAAACGTTTTCAAATTTTACACTTAATCGCTTAATATGCCTTAAAGCAGTTCTACAAAGTTTCATCCTGATCGGCTGACTATAGCTTATAGCTGCCATAGAAAGATCGGTCAGAAAACCAGTTTTAGTAAGAAAAACGTTTTTGTTTCATTTCAAACTTCAAACTTTTTATTAGTTTTTAAAGCTTTTTGATCATTTTACCAAGTTTGATCAAAATCTGACAACTATAGAAGGGTCTAAAAAGAAGTCTTTGTATGAAAAACTGTTTTGTTTTTGAAGGAATCGTTTTCAAATATTACACTTAATCATTTAATATGCCTTAAAGCAGTTCCACAAAGTTTCATCATGATCGGCTGACTATAGCTTATAGCTGCCTTGGAACGATCGGTCAGAAATCGAGTCTTAGTCTTAGTAAGAGTCTTGTTTCATTTCAAACTTCGTTTTTATTAGTTTTTAAAGCTTCTTCATAATTTTACTAAGTTTGATCAAAATGGGACAACTATAAAAGGGTCTAAAAAGAAGTCTTTCTATGAAAAACTGATTTGTTTTTGAAGGAAACGTTTTCAAATTGTACACTTAATCGTTCAACATGCCTTTACACAGTTCCACAAATTTTCATCATGATCGGCTGACTATAGCTTATAGCTGCCATAGAAAGATCGGTCGGAAAACTAGTTTTAATAAGAAAAACGCTTTAGTTTTCAAGGTGATCGTTTTCAAACTTCGTTTTATTAGTTTTTAAAGCTTCTCCATAATTTTACCAAGTTTGATCCAAATCGGACAACTATAGAAGGGTCTGAAATGCTGTCTTTGTATGAAAAACTTTTTGTTTTTGAAGGAAACGTTTTCAAATTTTATATAAAATCGTCTGAGATGCCTTAAGGCAGTTCCACAAAGTTTCATCATGATCGGCTGACTATAGCATATAGCTGCCATAGAACAATCGGTCAGAAATCCAGTCTTAGTAAGAAAAACTTTTTTGTTTTCAAAGAGAGCCTTTTCAAACTTTGTATTTATAAGTTTTCAATGCTTCTTCATAATGTAACCAAGTTGGATCAAAATCGGTCCACTATATAGTATAGCTGCCATAGTAAAGATGGGTCTAAAGAGAAGTTTTTTTAATGGAAATGTTTTCAACATGGAAACTTACTTATTTTGTGGTCTGCTACACAATTCTACAAGGTTTGTATTCAAAGTGAGCCCCGAAAACCCAGTTCAAGTGACAAAAACTGCTTACCTTTACATCGAATATGTCGTTGTTGTTGCCGTTCAGTTCTCGCAATCTCGCTGACAACTCCAATTGATGGGCGTCACCATCAGCCACGTCCAAGATGGACATCCTTTCTCATGATTACCGAATGGCGACGCGACAAAACCGCAGAATCTAATTTGGCACAAACCACCAAAGCAATTAAAGTTGCAGTACACTGCACGAAACGGTTGATCAAGTGTTGTGGATGTGCTGCGGGGGGGCGGGGTGGTAGGAGTTCAAATCAATGTTAAAAATTTTTACAGATTTTAATCAATATTTTGAAATAAAATTCCGACTTAAATTTTTACGTTACCAGATAATTTTGGTGGTCCTGGATACCAGGAATTATGCGCTCTCTCATCCTGCAGCTGGCATATTTAGGCTAACATGTGGTTGTGTGGGAACGTTGGAGGCTTCACCGCAATAAGCCTACCGCAGCTGTAATTTAAAACAATTTTCATATGCCGGACAGTTGCGTGCGCCACGGCCAAAACATAGAATTTGGCAAAATTAAACAGGATTCACGCCCTTTTCGGGGTTGTAAATCAACTTTGTAGCTTTGTAGATGAGTCGGTAGCTAAGCCCTTGGCAAAGCACCAAGCATCAAAGCGGCTATAGAAACTGCATCTGTGTGAGATTTTAATGTTATTAGGTAAGAGATAAAAAAAAAATCAATTGAAGAGTCGGAGGCAAAGACATGGCAGAAATAGAGCTGAGCGGTTGTAAGTCACGAAATGCATTAGAATAAGTGGATGTCTTCTAGTTCTATATATTTTCTATGGCAGCTATACTATATAGGTGTCCGATTTGGTTCAAAATTGCTAGAAAACTTAGAAATATGCGGTTGAAAAACGCTTACATTGAAAATATCAATGTTTTCTTACTAAAACTAGTTTTTGACCGATCATTCCTAGGTCAGCTATAGACTATAGTCATCAGATTTTAAACAAATTTTGTAGAATGGTGTAAAAGCATGTGATATATGTATTAATGCTCGAATTTTGAGCCTTTACCCTTGAAAATTAAAAAGTTTTTCCTTCAGAGACTATTTTTTAGACCCATTCTTCTATGATAGCTATACTATATAGTATTCCGATTTGGATCAAACTTGCTGAAATCATATAAAAGTACACAAAGCTACTAAGTATACATTTTGGAGAGGTTTCCGTCGAAAACATTCAAGTTTTTCTCTCTAAAACGAGTTTATCGACCGATCGTTCCTATATGTTATAGTCAACCGACTTTGATCAAACTTTGTAGCATAGCATGAAAGCATAAAAAATTAATAAATGTCCAACTTGAGCACTTTACCTTTGAAATTAAAAAAGTTTGTAGTATTAATTACAATATTTTGTCTGGCAGGTATACTATATAGCAGTCCGATTTGATTCAAACTTACTTAAATTATATAGAAACATAGAAAACTTATAAATATAAAGTTTGAAAACGTTTCCTTGGGAAACAAAAAAGTTATTCTCTCGAAAACTATTTTTTCGACGTATTATTCCTACGACAGCTATATGCTATAGTCCACCGATTTGGATCAAACTTTGTAGAATTGTGGAAAGGCTTAAAAAATGATTATTTGCCAAGTTTGAATACATTATTATTGAAAATAAAAAAGCTTCTCTTACTAATTACAGAATTTTCTATATCAGCTGTTCTATAGAGTTTTTCGATTTGGATCAAAAACAGCTAATGCTTCTAGTTACAAAGTTTAAAAACATTTCCATTGAAAACAAAAAAGTTTCCCTCACTAAGACTAGTTTTTCGACCTATAGTTCATATGACAGCTATATGCTATAGTCAACCGATTTTGTTCAAACTTTGTGGAGTTGTCCAAAAGCACTACAAAGGAATAAATGCCAAGTCTGAAGACTTTATCTTTGAAAACAAAAAATATTTTCTTACTAATTACAGAATTTTCTACAGCAAGTATACTATATAGTTTTCCGATTTGGGTCAAACTGGCTAGAATTAAGAAAATCCATATAATGTTTCTAGTTACAAAGTAGGAGTTAGTTTCCATTGAAAACAAAAAAGTTTCCCTCACTAAAACTAGTTTTTCGACCTATAGTTCCTATGACAGCTATAAGCTATAGTCCACCGACTTAGATCAAACTTTGTGGAGTTGTCTAAAAGCATTACAAAGTAATAAATGCCAAGTCTGAAGACTTTATCTTTGAAAACAAAAAGGTTTTGAGAAGCAACAACAATATTTGATATGGCAGCTTTACTATATAGTGATCCGATTTGGTTCAAACTTACTTAAATTATATAAAAACATAGAAAACTAATATATATACAGTTTGGAAACATTTCCATGGAAAAGAAAACTGTTTCCCTCACTAAAACTAGTTTTTCGAGCGATAGTTTCTATGACAGCTATATGCTATAGTCATCCGATTTAGATCAAACTTTTGTAAGGTTATGGGAAAGCATTATACTTATCTACTTACCAAATTGTAAGGCATTAGCTTTGATAACAAAAAAGTTTTTAAAGTTTTTCTCTAATTTTAGCCCTAATTTTCATTTCATTTCTGGCCCAGCCTATGTGAACACCTGTACCAATATTCACGGCCTCATCTCTAGCCGTGTTAAACTATCAGCCGCTGGCAGTGGCACAAAAGCGTCATCTGCTGTTCGGATCGAATGACAACGTCGCTGGGTCATCGTCATTGTCGCTTGGCACATTGCTTTTTATTGACCATAACTGACTTTGTCATGGCAGAGTCGGAGCGAGCGCCGGCAGCTCCCCAGGAGCGCCTTGGGGGGAGGGCGGGCGATGCTGTGACAGCAGCTGCTGCTGTTGTTGTTTGCAGGCGGTGACTTGACATTGCTCATACGCCGCGTTGCGGGCGACATTTTGCGCGTTGTCAGGAAGTGAAGTTTGTGCAACATTGTTGTTGTTGCACCTGCTCCCATGTGTGTGTTTGTGTGTGTGTGTGTGTGTTTGCTTGCTTAGCAAGCTTTTTGTTGCCTTTTGGCATTAAACTTTGTCAACGACCAACTTGCAGTCAAGTTTTGGCTTTGATGATTTTGTTACCTCGCGCTCTTTCCCTTTCTGTCACTCCACAGCCTTCGGCAGTTTATGCTGGCTTCAGATCCCCCCGAGTCCTGGCAATTTGTCAAACAATGTGTCAAAATGCATACCCTGCGACATGTCGTGTAAATTAATTAAACGACTCGCAAGTTTCGTGTCAACTTTTGTTGGATTTTCTAAATGCATTAGTCCAATTAAAATTGCAAAATCTTGGCTAATTAAAACACTTGCCTTCCGACATCTAATGAGCTGCGTACGCATAAATCTAAGCGGATTGAACGAAACGTGACTCACATTGGTTCAGAGGCGGCAAGTGATGTGCTGCTCAGTGGGCATAAACGGCTTATCATCAACGGCAACAACAGCAACAGCAACAGCCACTATGCTTAAGTTCAATTGACACACTCATGACCCACAAACGAAAAAAAACGAAACCATTTAAAGCGAAAAATGTGCGAAAAGTCCAAAAGGCAACAAAAAAAATTAACGCCCCGTTCAAAAAAACCAAAGCAACAGCATTAAGCGTAATACGACTTTTATACACTTCACAACCAATGGGGACTTTTGGTTTTCATCATAACTGGCACACAAAAGGTTCATACCTTCTAGACAACTCTAGTACTCACAATTACTCAACGATTTGCGAATGAAATGGTAGAAATCGGATGAGCGTTAGTCGAGATATTCATAGAAATTCATACTCAGTATTCGTTTTCTCAGTATAAATTGAAGGCCTCAGCCATTGGCAAATGCTGAGAGCAAAAGCGACAGAATTGTGTTCCCTCGAAGTCAAGAACTTTTGTCTTAAGATTTCGTCTACAAAACTCAAGAAGAATTAATTCCAAATTGAAGCAGAAGTCATGCTTGTGTGGTTATTCGAAAACTAGCTCTAATTTTAAATTTAGCCATGTTAAAACCAGGGTAACAAATCGGTTCGGAGTCGTTACGCTCCGAAGCTGAAAACTCCCGGAATTTGTGGAGGTCGGTACCGAACCCGAACCGGGGCAAATAATTTGTTAAGGCCTTACCTCAACCAAAAATGGTTCGGTTGAAGAAAAACTAGTGATTACTTATTTTGAATAAAGTTTGTATTAAAATCCAGTTATACTTATAATCGTCAGACTGGTATTGAATTAAAATTTACAGAAACCCTAACCTCTACCCAGCGATTTCTACTCAACTTGGAGTACTACTGTGAGCAAAAAGTAAGGTGTAAGGGTCAATTTAAACTTCGCGGGCCTAACAATTCGGGCTAGTTCTTTTTTCTTGAGTTGGCAGGACTGTTGATGACATCTGTGCCAAATTTCATGTGAATGTCATTATCAAAAATATATTTACGCTTGTGTTTTCCAAGCGACCAAGAGTGCATTTTTCGATTTTTACATTGTCTGAGCAGAGAAGTGCCATCAAATTTTGTTTGCGGAATGAAATTTCGGCTGCGGAAACGTTGAGGATGTTGCGGAAGGCCTTTGGTGATTCTACCATGTCACAAAAAAATGTTTATAAGTGGTACAAAGACTTCAAAGAGGGTCGAGAACGTGTGGATGACTTGGAGCGCTCCGGACGTCAACAGATGACCAACACGTCAATGAAGTGGAGGAATTAGTGCGCAAAAATCGTCGGTTAACTGTTAGAGACCTTACTGATATGATCGGAATATCAGAAGGATCTGTGAAAACCATTTTGAAAGACCATTTGGGCCTACGAAAAGTCAAATCTCGTTTGGTACCGAAAGTACTCTCGTTCTTCGTGACCATTTCGCCAAAAATTCGACGCATATCGTTCCGCAACCACCGTATTCGCCTGATTTGGCTCCGTGTGACTTCTGGCTATTCCCAAAACTCAAGAGACCACTTCGGGGAACGCGTTTCGAGTCGATTGAGGAGATAAAACCAAAATCGAAGAAAGCGCTGATGGCTTTACCGGAAAGGGACTATTTGGCATGATTCGGGGATTGGAAAAAACGTTGGTGTATTTTATCGGGAGGGGATTACTTTGAAGGGGATGAAATTGATTTAGAAGAATAAATAAAGATTTTTCATTTTTACTTACAAATTCACCTTACTTTTTGCCCACGGCAAAAATATATATACATAAAAATATAGAGGAAAGTTAACTTTGGCTCAGTCGAAGACCCTTGCAGCGCGTTTTTTAACTGATTTGAAGGACATATGCACTGAAACAAACAAGTTTTTCTCACTAAGACTACTTTTCTGACTCTACTTTTGTATGACTGCTATACTATATAGATGTCCGATTTGAACCAAATTTGATGAAATCATGGAAAAGCATAGCAAACTAAGAAATACAAAGTTTGGAGCCGTTTTTTATGAAAACAAAAAAGTTTTTCTCACTAAAACTAGTTTCTCGACCAATCATTTCTATGGCAGCTATATGTTATAGTCATCCGATTTTGACAAAGCTTTGAAGAACTGTGCGAAAGCTTATAAAATAATTATATGCCAATTTTAAAGAGGCTTACATTGTAAACAAAGAAGTTTTTCTTACTAAGACTTACTTTCTAACCTTACTTTGCTATGGCAGCTATACTATATAGTTGTCCGATTTCGAACAAATTTGACCGAATCATGGAAAAGCATTAAAAACTAGTTAATATGGAGTTTGGAGACGTTTGCATTAAAAACAAAAAGGTTTTTCTCACTAGAACTAGTTTTTCGAACGATCGTTCCTATGGCAGCTATATGCTAAAGTCAGCCGATGTGCAGTGAATTTGTACTTAAAGACTTCGTGCATAGTTTGGTGGCGATAGCTTTCAAACTGACGGTGGAGATGGCATAGAAACAGACGGACAGACGGACATGGCTAAATCAACTCAGCTCGTCATGCTGATCAAGTATATATATACTTTATGTGGTCGGAAATGCTTTCTTCTATGCGTTACAAACATCTAGACAATTTCAATATACCCACTGCAAGGGTATGAAAAGTGTTTTGTGTGTTAACAGTTTCTTGATTTGCTCGGCGAATCTGATTACTGGAACTGGTAGGGCAATTTGGAGGCAGCTAACTAGGGCCTTAGACACCAGTTAGTTCCGGCAGGGCGAGTAGGTTTTACTTGAATCGTTGCTAAGTAACCTGGGAGCTAGGATTAGCATTAGCTTTCTCCAGCAGTATGGCAATTCAGAGCTAACTTAGTTTGTTCCAACAAAAGTGTATGCACAGTGCGAATTGTGTTGAAAGCAGCATTGCTTTTGCTCATAGCTTGACCAACGCACTTGTGATCTTTGTGAATACTTTTTCAATAAACAATAATGATTACTGAATATGTGTACAAGGTATGAACTATTTGGCTAAAATACTGTGGGAGATATTCGGTTTTTTTCAAATTCTTCTGATTGAAAGTATACGAAAAGTATGCCTTTTAGCTTACTATCTTAGCTTACTATCTCTAAGATCTGTGCGTTCACACTGGCCGACAGACGAACCTGGCTATATCAACTCGGTTGTAAAATCTGACTAAAAATAAATATGATTTAAAGGTTCGCAGAAGCTACCTTCTGGCTCTGTCTACCTTTGGAGTATAAAAATATCGATGAAAATGATTTATTTCCATCAACTAAACGAAATTCGATATATCTTATCGTTATCCACATTCCTATATCATAGCTATAAGTCCAGAAGGTTGCCAACTGGTTCAGGTTCAGGTGTATGGGGGACACTTGGGACTGAACCTTGAGACTATCCTTCTTAGCCTATGCCCTCCTGAATCAGAATCCGTACCGAATTACAAATATAATAAAAAAGATTTTGCTTTTAATGGTCTTCTACCATATTTCAAAGCACCAAATTATTCGTGATTAATGCCCTTCAATGTATGCTAACTTTATTTCCTTAAGCCCTATTCTCCTTCAGCTTGCTGTTTTTGGACCTTTTTTGAAAAAATTCTCATTTGAAAACGCAAAAAGATATTTGAATTTTGTTTTTTTTATTGAATTAGTAATGAATGAAAGAAAATAAAAAAAAAATTTTCGCCGCGATATAGGGGCTGTCCATAGATGATGGCACCGTCAAAGTTGGCCCTCAAAAAAAAAGGCATGGTGCTGGCGGCCACGATTCCGGCCCTCAAGAGCGTCTGAAAAAAAATATAGGGTTATGATCAGCATAGATGTAATTCTGGCCCGTAGTAAAATAAAAATTTTGCGATTTTTTTTGACAAAATGGCGGCCACTTGAAATTGACAAATCGAATTTGGACCCATTTTTTTGTAGTTTAGTGTAAAAAAAAATAGTAAAAAAAATCGCAAAATTTTTATTTTACTACGGGCCAGAATGGTGACAATTCTACGTCGATTAAACTTTGTTTCATCCAAATCGGTTCAGTAGAACTGGCGGAATCGTGGCCGCCAGCTCGAAAAACGTGGTTTCGAGATATACGCGTTCAAAGTTTGAAGTTTATTTTTCAAAAAAAAAAAAAAGCAAAAATGTTGGAATGCAGTTTTAAAGAGGCATCAATTGTGCGATTTGGACAAAACAAAACTCACTCTTTTATGAAAGAAAAAAACTGTTTTTGGAATACTTACCCAAATTATTCAGCGATGCCAGGTCCATATAAACCACCTTCTTCTTCTTCAAAAAAGCTTTGATCTTTGGCTCTTTGAGCTCTGCGAGCAATTCTGCTCTCCTTTGATGCATCCACAGCGTAAGCTTTCGAGCGGTTGAGGCGAAGTTCATCACGTGATAACGCAAAATTGTAGGCTTGGTTTCCAATGGCGATTCCCATCAACCTCATAATTTTAAGTATTGGCTGAAAACCATCGTTGAAAATGGCGGTTGCCATGTAATTTGCGATCTCCACTGTCCGCGCTCCAGCGTGCATATGTTTTGGTGCCAAGGTCCAGGCGATACTGTTGAAACCTTCATTGCTGTTTTGAGTCTCAGACCCGAGGCATCTACTCAACAACTCGTCCGATGACAGCGCTTCGTAGACGGGTTTTATCGCTTCGGCGACCTTTGGGTTGAGCGGATCGTAATTATGTTTAAAGTCATCCACGTTACCCTGCGCCACGGCCTTTTGATACGTGCACCAGCTTGACTCACCGGTCGGGCAATTTTGGTGTTGGGGATTTTCGTCGTAGCCCAAACCGCCTTCTTCATCTCTTCTAGGGATTTCGGATGACGGCGAATCGCCAAACCGTAGTAGGTCGTCAGTTCACTT
>JAWNNO010005018.1:0-21594 GCA_035044985.1 Lordiphosa fenestrarum | reverse complement strand
GGCCAGAGAATCTTCAAACGTACATCCCTTGTTGGATGACACACACCCTCACCACGTACAAGAAGCGCTAAACGCGCTCATCGACGAATTCTCCAAAATCTTCGAACCACTTTCGCCCGGAGAGGCCGTGGACACAAGTGTCAGGGCTGAGATTCGTACAAGTACCTCAGTCCCCGTATACACGAAAAGCTATCCTTACCCCGCTAGCATGAGGGAAGAAGTTGATAAACAGATCGAAGAACTTTTGCGGGACGGTATCATCCGACCTTCCAAAAGCCCTTACAACTCCCCGGTTTGGATAGTCCCAAAGAAGCCAAAGCCCAATGGAGAGAAACAATACCGCGTGGTTATTGATTTCAAGCGTCTGAACATCATCACAATTGCAGACACTTACCCGATACCAGATATCAACTCTATTCTGGCTAGCCTCGGAAAAGCAAAATTTTTCACCACCCTCGACTTGACATCAGGATTCCACCAAATTTATATGCTGGAATCAGACATTCCAAAAACCGCATTTTCAACACTGAACGGAAAATACGAGTTTCTTCGTCTTCCCTTTGGTTTGAAAAATGCCCCCGCCCGCGGTGTTCCAGCGAATGATTGACGATGTGTTGAGAGAACACATTGGCAAAATTTGCTACGTGTACATCGACGACATAATAGTTTTCAGTGAAGACTATGATAGTCACTGGGAAAACCTGCGGACCGTCTTCGAGAGCCTCAGAAAAGCCGGTCTCCAGGTCAACTTGGAGAAGACACATTTTTTATCAACACACGTTGAGTTTCTGGGGTACGTTGTGACCGCAGACGGGATTAAAGCGGACGAAAAGAAAGTAGAGGGCGTTACAAAGATGAAACCCCCTACTAACGTGAAAGAACTGAAGAGTTTCCTGGGTATGACATCGTACTATAGGAAATTCATCAGAGACTACGCGAAGATCGCGAAACCACTGACGAACCTAACCCGAGGAGAATTCGCTAGGGTTAAGTCGTCGCAGTCTAAAAAAGTCCCTATCGAACTCAACGAAGACGCTCTGAAGGCTTTCAACGATTTGAAAACCACCCTTTCTTCGTCAGAGGTACTGGCATTCCCGGATTTTTCCAAACCCTTCCATCTGACCACAGATGCCTCCGATTATGCCATTGGAGCAGTCCTTTCCCAAATGGAGTCTAATAAAGACCGGCCAATCGCGTACATCTCCCGTTCATTAAGTCGAACGGAAGAAAGCTACGCCACCAATGAGAAAGAGATGCTCGCGATAGTCTGGGCGTTGGATAACCTTCGCTCATATTTGTATGGAGCAGGTTCTATCCGAATCTACACCGACCATCAACCTTTGACATTCGCGTTGGGGAACAGGAATTACAATGCTAAACTAAAGCGTTGGAAGTCGCGTATTGAAGAATATACAATTGCGAACTGATTTACAAGCCGGGAAAGTCTAATGTCGTGGCCGATGCTCTCTCACGGATCACTACACAAGTGAATCACTTGGGTTCGAATGCAGCCACAGCCTCAGAAGCGGATTCTGTGGCAACGGTACACAGTGCACTTCAGGACGCCTCAGATCTAATTCCGCACGTTGAGGCTCCTATTAATGTTTATCGAAACCAGCTCATTTTTGACCCAGACCTTTCCGACTATTCGTGTGAACACCCACACTCGGGATATGCGCGTCACTTCATCCCGGTTAACAACCTCACCCTGCCAAATCTTACAAATTCACTGAAGGAACACCTGAAGCCTTCAGTAATAAATGGGATTAAGATCCCTGATACTTACTTGCAATTCCTCCAAACCTGTTGTTCTCAGAATTTCAAGCTATACAAGATTCGTATAGCGCAACGTCTAATCGAGGACATCACAGATGAGGAACAAATTTGCGACATTATTGAAAAGGAACATCGTAGGGCTCATAGAGGTCCAAAAGAAGTTCGAATTCAAATCTTGGAAAGGCATTATTTCCCCAAGATGGCAAGTATTCTTCGTGCCCAACTGGCAACTTGCTCCACTTGTAAGTTGCACAAGTATGACAGGCACCCAAATAAACCGGCATTACAACCGACTCCTATACCCAAGTATCCGTGTGAAATACTTCACATTGACGTTTTCACATTGGAGAAAAAATTATACCTGAGCTGCATTGACAAATTTTCAAAATTTGCCAAACTTTTCACTTTGCAATCAAAGTCCGCAGTCCACCTTCGCGAAACACTGTTAGAGGCCCTTCACTACTTCACGGCGCCGAGAATGATAGTGTCCGACAATGAGAGGGGTCTACTGTGTCCAACGGTTCTAAATTACTTACGAACCTTGGAAATTGAGTTGTACCACACCCCAACTCAAAAAAGCGAAGTCAACGGTCAGATAGAAAGGTTTCATTCCACTTTTATGGAAATATACCGCTGTTTGAGAAACGAGTACCCGACTTTCAAGGGTACCGAGTTGGTTCCAATCGTCGTGGACAGGTATAACAACTCTGTTCATTCGGTGACGAATAAGAAACCCGTTGATATTTTTTTCGATCGTACCTCAAGGATAAATTACCAAGGTTTATCCGATTTCAAGCAACAGGTCTTGGAGGACGTGAGAGGCCTTATCGAGCATAAACAAGAGCTCACGAACAAAAGGCACAACGAAAACAGAAGCGACCCTGTTAAATATGACCAGGGCGAAACGGTATACGTCGCTAATAAGCAGATAAAAACCAAAGAAAAACAGCGCTTCAAGGCAGAAGAGGTTCAAGAGGACCGAAAAGTGACTGTCAAAACCAGATCGGGAAAAATTTTTCATAAGTCCCACTTGAGGAGTTAGTTTATAACTATTTGAAACTATTGCAAGAAGATGGTACACTATCGTCTTAGAAATATCACTAACATTTGCTAAAACAAGAAAGACCAACCACAACTATCAGGGGAAGTGGAAATTAAACGTTTCACCAACTCTCGGGTATTGGTTCCCAACCCTCACAGAAACCAAACCATAAAAACGTAGATACTAAGCCTCGTCAAATTGACTTGAAAACAAAAAAATTAAGAATACACAAACACAGATACACAAATGCAAACACACAAACACAAATACACTTACACAAACACCTAGATTAACATACTTGTAACATTTAACTATAAGCACTTACTATTTTTACATGCACCTGATTCTCTTTTGACACTACAAGCGTGTCCACAATACACATAGCGGCCGCCATTCACATTTTCAAATATGACGCCCCGGTTGTCCCTTTACAACAAGGCACCGTCTGGCGCACCAATGGGTTTTTCAAATTGGCCCACGTCATCGATTTGAGTCGAATGCAACACACCATCAGCGAGGTAACCGACGAAATGTCAATGATTACCGACCCAAGGATTAACGCCTTAGCTAGCCACTACCTGCAACACGCATCGGAGGGTATCTCACGAATGACGAGCGCTCCAGGACGCAAACCACGTTCTATCGATTGGCTAGGGTCAGCTTGGAAATGGGTCGCGGGTTCGCCCGACAAATCGGACTGGGACGTTATCCTGAAGTCGGAGGACAACTTGGCAAGCAACAGCAATCAACAAATCCGGATTAACGCCAAACTGTTCGATTCAACGCACGAATCACTCCAGAGGCTCAACGACGTCATCGAGAGAGTTAACGACATCGACGGGGATTTCCACGCGACGACGGCTGTCCTGCACAAAGCGATGATTATAGCGGACCAGGTAAACGAGATGATGAGGGCCTGCCAGCTCGCGAAGACTGGAGTTGTCAACACGAACTTGCTGGATCACGACGAGATTGGCACAATATTGGGCGAAGTGGACAACCTCCCATACCAGAACGTTGTGGAGGCAGTCGAGTTCTCCAAGCCGACTATATTGACGAACGGAACGGTATTGTTGTACATCCTAGCAATGCCGAAGGTGGTAGACAGGAAGTACCGGTTGATGTGGATCTACCCAACGATATCCGACGGCAAACAAGTCGTACTAAAATACAGGAAATTGGCCATGAACAAGGAGGAAACATACGCCGTCCTGGGAAACTGTCTGTCCATTGGAAACACAACGGTTTGCCAAGAAAAAGATTTGCACAAACTAGACGAGGATAGCTGCACCCCCAGACTCCTAAAAGGGGGACAGGCGGCGTGCGACTACCTAAGGACTAACCAGCAAATAATAGAACTCATCGACGATGGCACCATTTTCTTGACGAACTTCAATGGAACAGTATCCATCCCGACAAAAAATCACCATCTGGAGGGTTCATACGTTGTCCAATTCGACAACGAAACAGTCACAATCGGCGACCGGAATTTCAGCAGTTACTCATCGTCACATCTGATGGCGATGCCGGCCGTTCTAACCCACATCACAACCTCGGGTTACGAACTATCTTTGAAATACGTTCACAATTTCAGCTTGGAGAATCTCCAAAAATTGTCAGTCTTGTCCAATGAAATCTTGATTTCTTTCTCCGCAGAAGTGGCCATAGCTCTAATTATCATGGCAGCAGTGTATCTCGTCTGGAGGAAAATAACGTCGACCAGAGGCATACCAAAACTACGTGACCCCCCTTCGGACTTGGAAGCACAGGGTCCTCGCGATCCTACGGGCAAGGACCATTGATCTGTGGGACACAGATTTTGTGATGGGGAGGAGTTAACACCAGCCAACGCACCCTCCCCTTGATACCCTCGCAACTCATCCCACCAGCCACGATCCACATACCAACAACAACAGCAGCATAACCAAAGCAGGCCGCTGACCGTTTGTTAGCTGCCTCAGCTATAACCCGCACTCATTCATCGTGAACAGCCGGTTCGAGCGAAGCGCTTTACGAGGGATATTCATAATCTGATTTAAAAGTAAAATACTTGCAAAACAATATAAAGTAGTTTTGTTTTTGTATGGTTATACTCAGATGAATTTTATTTAAGTCTAATTTACATTTTTAATTGTAAAACAGTGTTCCGAATTGTCACAAAATTTGTTCAAATAATTTTACACCGAATTGTGTTTTTCAAGCGAGTAGATTTGTTTATTTGCTGCACAGGGCCGTCTTAGGTTGAATCCAATATGAAGCTGTATGCTGCGCTTTGAGCTGAAGGCCAAGGCGCAGCAAAATAGAAGAATTTAACAGAGCAAGAGAGTTACAAGAAGAGCGCTTATGCAAAACAAACAATAATAAGAGAAGTTACGTTATATACGCCTTTGCTTCACAGTGCAACAAAATTATTCAGAAGGAATTTAAATTGTGGATTTGTGCTGCTGCTGCCCTGTTGGTTGAATGACCAAACATACTCCGCCCGTTGGAAGACATGGGCTTTCAACATCATGCTGCTTTGGCAGCACGCACAGCTTCCTCACAGCTCTCTTGATAATGCCAGAACAGCAACACGGGACATTTTGTCAGCTCCGCTTCAAAAAAGACGCTTGAGTTCAGCCATATCATTCCTGGCTCCCACGAAGTTGGTCCCATTGTCCGACCAAATGCGAGCAGGTTTGCAGCGAGTCAGCACGAACCTCTTCAAGGCATTCAGGAAAGCTGCTGTGGATAATTCCTGAACGAGCTCAAGAAGCACTGCCTTTATTGCGAAGCAGATAAAAATGCACGCGTAGCATTTCTGGGTAGCCCGGCTTCGAACTTCACTCTTAAAATAGAGTGGCCCACAGAAATTCACTCCTGTGATCATAAACGTGTAAGAGCCGTGCACACGATCCTTGGGAAGTGCGGCCTTGATGGTTTCAGCCAAACATGGTTTAGCTCGAAAACAAGTAACGCACTTGCCTGCAACGCTTGATACGGTTTTGCAGCCTCCAATGGGACAGTAGAGAACGTGGTCCAGCATGCAAGTTGCGCTTGTGAAAATTCATTATAATTGCCTTCGACACTGGATATCTTCGAGGCAATATGATTGGGTGCTGGGCCTTGAAGTCCAAAGTAGAATTCTTCAAGCGGCCACCAAAACGCAAGAGTCCAAATTTATCGATGAATGGCGATAGAGAAGCTATCTTGCAGAACACTAAAGTCATCCCCAAGATGAGCCACGTAGAAGCATTTGAGTGCCCATACGCAAGCAATCAGTTGTGAGAGGTGGATGCCTGATTTACAAATGAATTGGCAAATTTGCAGCCAAGGGTAGGATCAACGCACCCAGTGACTCCAACGAGGACCTTCTTTCGCAGATCAGGAAGCGGTTTTTTGGCTAGACTTGACGATGGTCACTCACTTTTCCCTTTAGCCAAGAAATCCGGTCCATGAATCCAAAGCGATGATTTCATAAGTTCGCTGGGAAGTGCTCCTCGAGACAGAATGCAGGCAGGCCAGGGTTGAAAGCAGTAGGAACGACATTCCATGTCGGTTGTCAGCTGCTGAATTAAAAAACTCCAATTAGCAGTGAATATTTGATAGCGAGAAGGTTCATCACAAATCCAAGCTAAAACGACGAAGAAGTCTGACCAACAGTAGAATGGGCAAGAGAATAGGTTCATATTACATGTCACGAACCAGTGCCGAAAGTATAGCAGCACCGCAAAGCTCCAATTTGGGTACCGTGAGGGTCTTCAGGGGAGCCACACGAGATTTAGCGCATAGGAGCTGCACTTCATGCTTCCCTTCTAACATGGATACGACATATATGCATCCACCGTAGGCGTCAATGTTGGCATCGCAAAATCCATGGACTTCTACAACACCGAGGTATGATGGCCAAGCGATTTACTTCAAATTGCGGCGTACGACTAATATCAGCGCACAAAGAAAGCCAAATCGAGTTAAGAGATTCAGGTAGACTTTCGTCCCGACTTAGCTTTTCTTTCCAAAGGTTCTCAAAAATATCTTGGCTTTGGCTATCACGGGCCCAATAAGACCAAGCGGATCATAAAGGCGAGCGATTGACGAGAGAACTGATCTCTTAGTTGGATTTGTGGGCATGTACATCGACGAAAATGAAAATAGAAGCTTGTCTGAGAATGGATCCCAGGATAGACCGAGTTTTACTGATGTCACTCCCATCATTGAATTTTAGAAAGTCTCCTTGTCCTCCTCCGGTATTTGCTGGAGTACGATGACATCATTTGAACACCATTTTCGAAGCTTGAAATGTTCTTCTTTCAAGAGCTCTGTCGTTTGGCGCATGAATTCGAGAACTTCTTGGGCCGAGTTGCCTCCCGAAATGAGATCGTCTACGTAAAAACTGTTCCAATGGAAAACGTCTCCTTCTCATAAATCGCCAACTGATGCATGGCCCGAATGGCTAATAAAGAGGCTGGCTTCGTACCATAAGTGACCGAGTCGAGATTAGTTACCTGCACATCTTCAGATGAAGAGTCGCGCCACAGTATGCACTGAAAAAAGCTATCCGTTTCTGCCATCCTTACACAACTATACATTTTTCCAATATCTCCAGTTAGAGCGATCAGATGGGTTCGAAACTGCAAAAAGGTGTTCAAAAGCTTGGGCTGTATAGTAGGCCCGCCATTAACACCTCATGTAACGAGTAACCTGAGTAACTTGAAACTGCCGAGCCATCGAACAGCACTATGAGCTGAGTTGTTGTACTGTCTTCCTTGAACACGCAATGATGAGGCAAGAAATATTTGCAGCGACTTAACAAATTTTAGTCAACAAGAGACATGTGGCTTAGCGATAAATCCTCTTTTATAAAGGCTGAATTTTGAGTTGAGGGTTGCGATCTAATTTGCGCTCCAAGTTTAGATAACGACGGTACGCCTTTGTTTTACGGGCAGCCGCACCGAATACTCGCCAGTAGACAATCGCGAAAAGTTTTTGATGAAATGGGCTTCGCAATCAAGCTCCTCCATGGTGGATTTGCTAGACGACTCAGGGCAACTCTCTACTTCCCAGAGACGCCGTACTATTTCACCAATCTTAGCGTATGAGTCAGCTTCTGAGGATGGTAACAATTGAGTGGTCAGTGCAGCTGCCCTGCGCGAATGAGCACCACCTCCAGTGACAATCGATCCAAGTTGAGTTTTGTGAAGAAAAGCTAGACTAATTACTACAACTAAAAAACAGTCGATATCAAGCCACCGGTGCGAGCAGACGTGCAGATAATGCAGCGGATAAAGCTCTCATAACATCACGACAAAGAAGAAAAACAAAAAACATACTCACACACATACAAATCAGTTCAGTTATATTGGTTACGTTTCCTTATGGGGATACAACCGAGTCTAATTTGGCAAAAGTGCTATGGGAACCCATGATCCCTCCGATACCGGCCGTAACGGTCCGGCTCTTCTAAACACTAAAACAACTATCGAACTATTGACATCTACCCTCAGTCTAAAATTCTTAATTATGAGCAGAATGAAATACTTTTTTGATAGAAAAAAAAGATGTGGACTACACCGCCTGTGGAGTTCTGGAAAAAGTAAAAAAATTAATGAGCGGTACCGTGCTAATCAAAACAAAGAGTGATGTGCAAGCCAAAAAGCTTTTACACAGAAAAAAAAATCTAGCCATCCGGGATTAAATCAATCCCGAACGATGTCAGAAGTCGGTCAATCCCGGATTTTCTCATTCCAAGTACGAATTGGATTGACTTGATCTCGGATATCTCGGCTCCAGAACGACCTTTGCTTGAAATTTCAATCCGAATGTCGAGATAAAATCATGTGTTTTTGGGATTAACTTTATCTCCACATTTTTTTTTCTATGTACAGCTTCGTACTCTGGCAGCCACAATAGAAGTAGAGATCACTCGCCACAACAAACTGAACTTTTCTAAAGCTGTGCTCTGCTCGAACGGTCTCCGCGGCATCGAGGAACAAGAAATTCTCTCTGAGCTCAAAGGGCAAAACGTGTGTGAGGCAAAGAAGATAATGAAAAAAATGGATGATAAGCTTATTAAAACCGGCCTCATAATCTTCACTTTAGCCTCTTCCACTGCGCCAATGTCGCTCCAAATGGGATATGAAAAAGCTCGTCTTCGCCCTTTTATACCCCTCCCTCTCCACTGCAATAACTGTTGGCAGTATTGGCATATGCAAAAATTTTGCAAGAAAAACAAAATTTGACCGGTATGCGGAAAAGAATGGCATCTAAACAAGCAAAACAACGAGCTTGCACTAAGCCAAAAGATTGCACCAACTGTAATTTTCATTATATCACGGATTGCAGTCATGCAGCGTTCGACAGAATAACAACTCAATACAATTTCATGGCACATCCTTTGGCAACAACTTATCCTTTCTACCATTATCACTAGTAGACAAAACGCTTCTATTACCTCCGCTTACATTCCACCCTCAAAAGAGTTCAGCTTAACAACTCTAAATAATGATTTACCAACTAACAACAATCGCATAATTCTAGGTGATTTCAATGCATGGCACTCAAAATGAGGTTCGCCCATAAGAAAGGGAAAATAACAAGCAAACTAATTGACACTAAGCACATTGTAGAACTAAATGATGGTTCAGCCACACATTTCAGCACACATAGCTCATTCACACACATTGATATTTCATTTTCTGGCCCAACCTTGCCCCATTTGCCAAATCGAAACTGATCTTTGTGGCAGTGATCATTTAACAGTGATCATTTCCCTTTTTACTAACAACACCCAAAACATAGAAATGTTTCCTAAAAGAAGATTCCTTCAACAATTTGCCAACTGGGACAGGTACACAAACCTTACTGAAACAATAAGCTTTTAGCCAAAAATTAGTCCCAATATAAACCAGGAAGCAGCAAATATGCCAAGAATTATTTTACAGAGCGCAAATGAATCTATCCAGCAGACAGCAGACAACAAAACCCAACACAGGGTCCCCTGGTGGAATCCTAGACTAGCAGCTCTTCGTAGAGACAAACAAAACATGTGACGCAAACTAAAAAACAACATTTCAACCCAAAACATAATAAATTTCAAAAGAGCTAATGCTCTTTTTAAAAGGGAACTCAGAATCGCAATAATGAAGCTTTGCATTTGTTTACATCAGACATTCAACCCTCTTCTACTCCTAAATTGGTATGGAATAATATTAGAAGATTCTGTGGCCTAAAAAGTGCCGTACCAATACATTGTATTCACCCTCGAAATCAAAATTCACAACCCCAACATTGAAAACTTATATTGCAAATGAGTTTTGTTCGTTCTGGTCGGAAATCTCTGCTGACAACAACTTTGATAGCTGCTTTATCTCTTACAAAAACTTAGCCCTCAACAACAATAGCACCATAACTTACCCATTAAGCCCTGACGCCATTGCAATAGAACAAGATTTCACAATTATTAAAATACTGATTGCACTTAATAAACTAAAAGGCACGTATGACATGATCAAGCACACCTCCACTTATACCAAATCTAGTTTTCTTGATTTTTTTAGCAATATTTTCAATAGCTTCATACCCCAAATCTATAATCTCAGTATCATTGTGCCCATCCCCAAACCTAACTCCGACAAAACTTTTCTACAATCATATCCTTCTATCTCACTAGCCCCTTGTTTTACCAAGCTCCTTGACAATATGATTGCCAATCGTCTTTGGTGGATTCTTGGCAACAATAAACTACTTAGCAAAAATTAGTTTGGTTTCGCCAAAGGCAAATCTGTAACAGAAGCTCTACTAATGGTAGATCATCTGATTACACAGTTCGTCAAAATCAAACTTTTGTAAAAAACCCGGTATGAGACCATTAAATTCTGATAGAAGGCGCTTCTGTTAGCATCGCCTCATACCCAGTTTCTCAACTGTAGCCTAGGGTCGCGTTCTATGGGTACTTTTGTACTAGCAACACACAGCGACAACAATTTTAACTTAGTAGTCAATGGTACAAGTTAAAAATCTACAGAATTCAGCACACAGACAGGGTCATTGGGAACGTAATATCAAAATATAAAACAAAAAATAATCGCGTTATACGTACAATTGGTTAAGATACCTCCAGAAGGGGGCAAACCTAAGTTCTTGAATATCTTTAAAACCGCACGGTAGATTTTTATTAAAAACTAAATTTATGATGGCACAATAAGCTATTTCGTGGGCCTGAGAGATGTTACTCCTCAGTCAAAAAACCGCGAGATGGAGTACCATTTAATGATTTCGGTGGTTCTCTTTGCAATAGCTTTTAACAAAATATGCGATGTCATCAACCTCCATAAAAACATTAGCTTTTCTGCTTTTGCAGACTTCAATAGCATAAAGCCTCTTGGAAAACCAAGAACATTGACATCAACTTTAACAACATCCTAATGGACATCCTAAATTGCTGCAAGAACTCTGGTGCTTGCCTTTCTGTAGAAATTTGCAAACAAATTCACTTATGTCGCAAATCAAATTGCAGGTGCAAGCTAATATCTTGCGACGCTAACATTAACTCTAAATACCGCTGGTATTCACTACAAAACAGACTAAACATAATCAAAACCCTTTCGAGCAACAGACTTAATTGCAATTCTTACACCATGATTTCAGTTGTAAGAGCACTGATCATCTCAAAAATTGATTTTGGCCTCTTTATTTATGGCTACACAAAAAAATTCAACTTAAACAAGATAAAGTCTGCCGTAAATTCTGCTGTGAGAGCCAGTATTGGAGCAATTTTTTCTTCCCCAAAGTACAATCTACTACACGAATCCCATAGTCTCCCACTCGAAATAAGAAGAGACTTTTTAATCTCTAATCAACTAGAATCATTACTAAACAGCCATAACTTCCCCATCCTAGCTTTAATAAAAACAACGAGAAAGCTAAGCTAACTTCGTCTGTGCCGAAGTTTTTATAAACTTGCAAGTGCTCGCTTAAATTTTTTCAAAAATAACTCTTTTTTCCCATTTACCGACCGATCTTTCGTATGGGAGCTATATGATATAGTTGTGGCAGTCTCCCATCTCAAATATCGATAGCCTATACCTATTAACCTATCGATATCAAGTAGCATATCGATATCATAACACTTCTGAGAAACCTCGTGCCGGCAGCTTTTCAACCTTTGTAATAATTTATATTATTTAAATAAGAGTGATTACGCACGCCAAAAATGTTCACAACTGACGGCAGCAAGTGCACACGCATTGGCACATACTCACATATCCAAGTCACAACCATACTACTAAACGGCACTCTAGGAGTACATTCACCATGACAGAACCAGGCAGATCATCTTCTGGCATCGACGTCAATCAATCGACTCAAATCAACACACCGCTATCTGCCAACATCTCTCAAATTCTCGACACGTCTCAAAGACAAAACTCGCTGGCCCAACCTAACCTTCAAACGCGTACTGGGCACGAGATAATTCGAGTAGGCATCAAACCACCAGTGTTTTGCATAGAACTTATACTTCATCCAAATGGAATCTCAGTTCGCTGTATCTGGCATAACCATGGACACCACCAAGTACCATCAAGTCATCTCATCTTTGGAAGCGCAGTACCTCAGTCACATTGCAGACATCATCCGAAATCCACCATTGTTCAATAAGTACGTGGCAATCAAAACAGCTCTAATCGCAGAGTATACGGACTCGGACCAACGCAAGCTGAACAAGCTCTTCCGCGAGATACAGTTGGGCGACCTCAAACCGTCGCAACTTTTAAAACGCATGAAAGATTTAGCAGGTGACAAAATCTCCGACGAGGCACTCAAATCTCTTTGGCTAGAACGTCTACCAGATAATGTTCGGGCAATCATCTCAATTGTGGACGGCGATTCGTCCAGAATGGCACTACAGGCTGACAAAACTATAGAAGTGCAGAGTTACTTGGTGACAAGGCAAATAATGCATCGAGCCTTGTGATTTCAAAAAACTCAAGTAGGAAAACTAAGGTCCACTCTGTAAGCGACGGCGGCCCACACTGTCCGGCTAACAAGAGTCGTCGATTATTTGTAAAAGATAACACAACGAAAATCAGGTATCTCATTGACACAGGTGCTGACTTTTCTATATTACCTCCTACAGATCGAAACGCTCAACCCATGGACAACCTATATGCAGCAAACGGAACACCTATAAAAACATATGGAACAAAAATTGCTTCAGTAAACTTCGGCCTGCGCAGAAAAATGGACTGGCAATTTATCGTCGCTGAAGTCACAAAACCAATCATAGGGGCTGACTTCCTACACGAATATTGACTACTTGTCGACGTGCGAAGAAAACTGCTCATCGATAGCGCAACAAAACTATCAGCAAGAGGTACCGTGTACAGCATAGAACTGGAGAAGCTACATGAAACTGTAGTTCTACCCGTAAGCAACGATCGTTTCGAAACGCTCCTACGCGAATACAGCGTCCTTACGCAGCCATGTAAGTACTCACCAAAAGATACGAAGTCTTCTGTACAACACTATATCTATACGAAAGATCAACCAGTAGTATCAATAGCTCGACGTTTAAACCCAGAAAAACTCTCGATAGCTAAGCAAGAATTCGACTACATGTTAAAACAAGGAATCTGCAGTCCCAGCAGCAGCCAATGGGCCAGTCCTTTACACATGGCACCTAAGAAAAATGCAAACGAATGGCGACCATGCGGAGATTACAGGCGTCTTAATTTTGTCACGAAGCCAGATAGATATCCCTTACCGCACATTCATGATTTTTCATATAAACTCAATGGCATGTCAATTTTCACCACTATCGATCCAGAGCGCGCATATCATCAAATCCCAATAGCTCCTGAGCATCGCAGCAAGACAGCGATAGTCACACCATTTGGCCTGTTTGAATTCAATGTAATGACATTCGGCTTATGCAACGCAAGCCAGACATTCCAACGCTTCATGGACCAAATATTCCGAGACCTAGACTAAGTCATAGTCTACATTGATGATATCTGTATCGCATCGCAGGACGCTGAACAGCATTATGAGCATGTAAAAATCGTCTTCGACAGACTCCGTCAGCACGGACTACGCATAAAGGCATCAAAATGTAATTTTGCTTAATCACAGATAGATTTTCTTGGTTACCATATAACCAAAGAAGGCATCACTCCAACGAAAGATCGAGTTCAAGCCATCACAGACTTCAAAAAACCTACAGTCGCACACGAACTAAAAAGTTTTTTAGCAATGCTAAACGTATACAGGCGCTGTTTGCCAAACGCCGCCTTCATACAAGGACAGCTGCAAAAGCTAATTAAGGGCAACAAGAAAAAGGATAAAACACCGATTTTATGGGATTCTTCAACCAATCAGATGTTCGAGCAGTGCAAAGCAAATTTAGCACACGTCACAAAACTTGCGCACCCATCAGCAAATGCTAAACTCATCCTTTACGTGGACGCAAGCAATTTCTGTGTGGGATCCTCTCGGTTTTTACTCCAAGCGCATGACTGAGCCCCAAATCAAACAAAGCACTTACGATCGCGAATTGTTAGCAATTTTCCAATCTGTGAAATATTTCTCTCACATGATCGAAGGGCGCAATTGTACAGTATTCACCGACCACAAGCCGCTCACCTTCGCATTTCAGCAGAATCCGCAAAAAACCACGCCTAAGCAAACTCGTCAGCTCAGCTATATAAGCGAATATACGACCGATATCCAACATATCGCAGGCAAAAACAACATCGTTGCGGACACACTTTCACGGATAGAAGCAGATTTTAATGGGGATCAAATCGATTTTGACAAACTGGCACTTCATCAACAAACGGACTCCGAGTTACAGAACCTAATGCAAAATTCTTCTTTACAGCTCAAAGAAATTCAACTCAAGGGCATAGACTCTCCATTATACTGTGATATATCATCAAAACGCATCCGTCCGTACATAACTCACAGTTACCGCAAGCAAGTCTTCAACGCCATACACAACATTTCGCATCCAGGCAAGCGAGCTACAGTGAAGCTCATCACCGAACGATTCATCTGGAAGGCCATGAAGAGGGACATTGCTCGAATGGTAAAAAATTGTATCAGATGCCAAAAATCCAAAATTGGAAGACATAAAAAGGCTGCCCTAACAAAATACGAAGTCACAGACAAACGATTCGAACATATTAACATTGATTTAATTGGTCCTCTACCCCCATCAAATAATTACAGGTACTGTCTAACATGCCTCGACCGATTTTCGCTATTGCCAACCGCTATCCCTATATGAGATATGACAGCAGAAACAGAAGCTAAAGCACTTCTACATGGTTGGATCGCACACTGTGGCATGCCGCATATCATCACCACCGATCAAAGCAGATTCGAGTCAAAATTATTTGAAGAACTTACTCACTTGACAGGATCAAAACATCTTCGGACAACAGCATATCATCCACAAGCCAACGGCATCGTCGAACGGTTGCCCAGAACATTGAAGAGCGCAATTAAATGCCATACCAGCACCAACTGGATTGACAGCCTTCCCATTGTTTTGCTTGGTTTGCGAGCGACGCTTAAAGAAGATCTCAACGCATCTCCTGCAGAAATGATATACGGAACAACATTGAAACTTCCAGGAGAATTTTTCGAAAAACCAACAGGCGAGTATATCCAAAGCGATTTCATCAAATCTCTACGCACAAGCTATGGGTCTCTACTTCACATCACACAGTGACCAAAGTATTCGTGCAGAAGGATATCAAAAAGTTTTCCCACGTATTCCTGCAAGATACAGTCAAGCCACCGCTTAAAGCACCCTATGATGGACCATTTCCAGTCATCAGTCGTAACGACAAAAATTTCGTAGTGAACATTAAGGGGGTATTGCTGGTTGGCGAAATTTTTTTTTTTCGATTTTTTTTGGCATATTTTTATATCTTGGATATTTGCGAATATTGTCTTAAAAGGCTTTTTTGAAATTCGAAATACTTTAGGACAAATGGCCTTTTTTGTCCAGCAATGTTTTCACCAAAATGCGATTTGCTTAGTTTGGCTACTTTTTGAATGCAACGGTTTGAAGCAACCTCCGAACTTTGTTCAAAGCGTTCTTTTCAGATTCGCGTTTGCTGGCATTGCATACTGATATATGTAAGTATTTCACAAAAAAAAAATGTTTTATTGCCTAAAATTTTCTTTGAGTGTCTTCAAAATCACGTTTTTGAACTTCGAAGTCACTTTTCTCCAGTTTTATGGAACCGATTTTGATGAAACCAAATGCAATCGACGGAAAATTGTCGAATTTCTAAAACTGCATTCTAAAATTTTTCATTTCAATTGTTTTTTGATGCAAAAAAAGAACTTCAAACCTCGGAACCACGTTTTTTCGAGCTGGCGGCGGTGATTGATCCCGTAGTTCTGAACCGATTTTGATGAAACAAACATTCTGGCCCCTACCTCAATCATATTTTAAAAAATGTGGCAGTCTCCCATCTCAAATATCGATAGCCTATATCTATTAACCTATCCATATCAAGTAGCATATCGATATCATAACACTTCTGAGAAACCTCGTGTCGGCAGCTTTTCAACCTTTGTAATAATTTATATTATTTAAATAAAAGTGATTACTTGGGAACCTTAATCATATCCTTGGGGACTCTTGGGAGCAAATCCACACATACTCTGAAAAAAGAAATCAATCCGAAATGGGATTGAAATCAGGGTAATCCCGGATAGTCTTGGTACGATCCCAAAAAAGATTGATTACACTCACAATTTAATTTTTTAATCCCATAAAACAGGATCATTTTAAGCCTGCTACGGGATTACCCTGTTTTCAATAACATTTCGGGTTGATTTCAGATTTTTTTTTTTTGTGTATTCATCCGATTTGGCCAAAAATTTGTAAAATTATGTAAAAGCGCAATAAACAAACAAATACAAAATTGCAGGATTCTACCATTAAAAACAAAAATTTTTTTCTAACTAAGACTGTTTTTCAGACCTGTCTTTTATATGGCAGCTATACCATATAGTTGTCCAATTTTAATAAAACTTCTTATAATTATAAAAAATCATGTGCAGCAAAAAGAAGACTCTGTGCAAAAGCTCGATAGCTTTAAAGCTGAGAGACTAGTTTGCGTAGAAACAGACAGACTGACAGACGGACGGACAAAGCTCAATCGACTCAGCTCGTCATCCTGATCAAGAATATATGCGTTGCAAAAATATGCGTTCTGGGCAAAATTATAATATAATATAATAAAATATGATAAACAAATCTAAACTCAAATCTAAATACAAACAACAATCGGCGCTAACTAGAATAGTATGGTCTTGCCGCTACCATAACTTTCCAATCACTCCTGCTAAATTTAGTTCCTGCAAAAGAAGACCATTCTGGCACTTCAAAGCCTTTTCAATCGACCTATCTCTCAGCTCCTTTAAAAAACGAAACACCAACCCAATAATCTATTAACAATTATTTAACGAAATCAAAGAGTCCCTTAAGGATTTGACTTTATGTATACAGACGCCTTAAAAATGCTTCATATTATCCAGGGATGCAAACCGGCTCTGAACCGAACCGGTTTTGAACCGAACCGCTTATTCCAGCTGGTGAACCGAACCGCAAACCGAACCGGCTTCCCTTAATAATTTCCCTTAATAATTGCTGAACCAAACCGAAAACCGTTCAGTTCTCGTCAGTTCTCTGACGAGTTTTAAGACGGGACTCGCTTTCCTCTAGCCAATGATTCTTATTAATTTGGGAATTTGAATCGTTTCCCTAAGATCATTTTTCTACATTTCGTTTGACTCTACATTCTTACCGATGCCGAAACTTTTAAGGATGACTTGACGAAAATTTAAGAACAAGTAATTTTGCAAGTCTTCTGTAATTGCCCTCCGATCACTTAATATACATACCATCAATTTACATTCTTTCATCTAGTGGACAATATTTGGAATTTTCTGTAATATTTCTTCACCTTAATTAAATCCTAACCAGGGGAGTGTTTTCACATTTCTATTCTAATCTTTTTTAGCCGACATTCTCTGTTTTCGAATATCCTTCCTTATGGAACATATAGACGAATCCTTTGAATCCGTACATAATATATTTGGTACAATCTTCTAAGGATTTTAAAGATATTCAAATAGGAATTCAATTTGAAAGTGAGCAAAAGTCACATGACAATAGAAATCATAATGTACCTTTGTGAACCACTGAACCGAACCGGAACCGCGTTTCACTTAGCTCAAAAAACCATGTAATGAACCGAACCGGCGGTTCAGAAACTGTCTGAGCCACTGAACCGAACCAGTCTTTATATTCGAGTGGTTTGCATCCCTGATATTATCAGTCACAGTATAACCTCCCAGAACGAATGCATCTCTAACTCTGTCTTACCACTCTATACCTCGGTTTATACCGCAGAACTAATAGCAATTCAACTTGCCATCAATCTCGATGTCCCTTCGCGAAATGACGTCGTTATCTGCACCGATTCACTTTTCTCTATTCAAAGCATCTTAAATCACAACGCCCAATGTATATATTCAAAAAACATTAACTAAAATCCAAAATATCAGATTGCTAAGGGTTCCAGGGCATGCCCACATTCCCCGGCAACGAGTTCGCAGAAACTGCTGCAAAAGCAGCTGGCAACAAACCGTTACTGACAACACCTTATTCCAGCATCGAGATATGAAAAGAACATTTAGATTACATTTTGAACAAGAATTTCAATATACTCTTGCAAGCACCTCTACTTGGTATCGAGAAATCCACCGTGACTGAACAGTCATGGATCTGTTACGAACTAGCACTCTTGCAAATACACTCAGACTCGAAATAACAAAATGTATAAGACTACGCCTGGGCCACACTAGGCTCACTCATGCTTTCTTATTTGATAGGTTAGGAAGTTATTGCCAATTCTGCAATACCAATGCCAATAATTCTGTCAAACACATCATTGCTGAATGCCCCAATTTTTCACCCATAAGAACACAAGTTTTCCACCTCTCAAACCCCCTACAATCCCTTTCCTTGCCCAATCCAGACAACTTCCTTAAAATCATTAAGTATCTTATCTAGTATTTACAAACTTATCTAATTTGCATCTTAAAATTGCCTCTAAAAATCCTTAGCTACCCATCGTGCGATTATATAATAAATAAGTTCATCTTTAAGCACTTTGTTCACACCCACATTGAAATAAATCTTTTTGTAAATACATACTAAAATTGTTGAACGTGTTCAATATAAGTACACTAACTTAAAAACTAAAATGTATATTTAGTAAGATCTGAAACATTGAATTTATATATATATATATACAAATAGAATTCACTCCATTTTGTTAACTCAGTTTACTCAGTGTCACTGTTAGTCAGCTGAAGGCCTAGTTTGTAACGCGCTTGCTGCAACGGTTTGAATTTGATTTTTCAATTGCATCTGACACATGCAGCTCTCTCTTACGGTCAATAGGTGAATTTTTAGGAGAGAGTGGGCGAGGAGAAATTATCTAAAGTACAATTTCTCATTTGCACTCAATATGGCGAATTTCACCTTTCTGTGCAAATAGTTTTTTTTCCGCGCCGCAGATCTGGGCGTCTGTCTATTTCTTTTGAGCCTTCAACCAGTGGAATGCAAGTTGAATAGGTTTTTAGTCTTTCTTCCTGTTTCTTGGTGCAAATTGCAGGTTTGGCCCCTAATTGGGAATTTGATTCCTCTGGCCGGCAATAACCTCTATGCCTAAAGAAAGCTAGACTTTTGATTCCCATTTAATTTTGGCAGCGCTGGGCAGCAGAAACATTCAGCGACTCATTATTGGCAAACTTCACTCCAGCGGCAAGAAAACACTCATTCTACGATATTCGGCGCACGAGAGCAGAGATCAAGCACATCAAACTTCGAGGGATTTAGTGCGAAAGCAAAGACCACGCTGCGAGTGCGCGACGATCGAGCTGGTTGTTTTTACCCTGGTTTTTTGTGGCCAAAATGGGCCAAAAGTGAGGAACTGTATCCCTAAGCCATACCAATTGACTTGGTTTACTTTTTGGCATTTTATTCCGGCCATCGTGAGTGGAAGAATTTTGGAAAGAAAAAAAGAAGCTGAAGCGACCACCCAGCGAGAAAATTAATGCTAACTATTTTAATGTGTTAAGTCAGGGCAAATATTTGGTTAGTGTTTGGGTCTTAGTGTCCCATTTAAATCGCCTTTAGACCATTTTCAAAATTGGGCTAAAATTTGGCCGCCTGGCGATTATGTCATTTTTTTATATATTCCTAGTTCCCTTTTAATAGTGAAAAGAGAAAGAAAGGGAGTGAGAGAGAAGAGAATGAGAGCCGAGTCTCCACTCCAATAGAAGATGGAGAAAAATACTCAACGAGATTGAGCGAATTTTAATGGCGATGCGTGCGGGAGAATTTTAAATTGTGCTTATTTTTTTTGTTTGTGGAATTATTTTTGTACAAGTCTAACCCTACAGCAGTTCCAGCATCGCCGAAAGCGCTTTCTACGATGGAGTGGCAACCAGCAAAGTGAGTGACTCCCACGTACATTTTCCATCTTATTTTTATTTGCATGCATCAACCATTTGAAGAAAAGTTATTAAATTCCACTTAAAGAAATCGGAATAAGAAAACTATGCGAATTGAAAATCAACTTCCCAATCAACGCCCCAAATAGCTTCAGTTCAATTTTCACTCGAGCTCTCTCTCCGCTTTATCGCGCCCAAACCAAAGCACTCAATTTAAGTGACTTTCTGCCTGTGGTGCAGGTCAGTGAGGCTCAAGCTTGGTAGTCATTTTTTTATCGTAAATTATTTTCATGTTTTATTTAACTACTGTTTTTATTTAATTAATTTGGCATGCTTTTTAGTATTAAGATAGCAATATTTCTACTGAGTAATAAATATATTATAATGTTTCTCTAAAGCACCTAACTTTTGATTTCCGCTGACCATGACCATCCCGTAACCCCTTAGCGCCTTATTTGGGCCATTCGAATTAATCTTTTCTTTTGTGGAATGGAATGGCATAGGCAGGGAGGGCAAAGCAAATCCTCATTAACACAGAGGAGCGGATTATGGCGGAACACGGAGATGATGTATTCCTATACTTTCCCTACGCATCTTGTTTGTTCTTTAACTCTATCCCGGCTATTAAGCTTGTCTTTCATTTTAAAATGAAAAGAATTCATAGGCACCCATGGATGAGAGCAAGGACCACCATCACCACTTGCCGACGAGCAGAGCCGGACGAACAGCGTGCGCTAACAGCCATGTAGCCATCTAGCCTAGGGAATAATTATATGTAACCCGTTACAGTTATAATTATTATAATATTTCTTATTATTTTTGGCGCCCAACAATGGGGATACATTTTTTTTGGAAATGTGTGGCTCACATACTTTCTAGATGCAACTTTCTTTGTTTTTTCCTCTTTAAACTGTAGCATTGGGTTTATGTCAAGTTGTAGGAGTCTACAGTTAGAGATGCATAAGTTAATGATCTGGCAGGCAAGCACGGTTGATGTTTCAGTTGACTATTTCACCTAAATCTTTCACTGGTGATTTTGGGCCCGGCAATTAAGCGCGTAGGAATCAGTAAATAGTCTTTCAGAAGATTTACTGATGCCCACGAATAATGTTGGCTCCCAGAAGCATCAAAATCTTTCCTATACCCCAAATTTTTAGTAAGCCCCCCGAGTGGAAGTGTCATACGCATAGGATCTGCAGACGGCAAAGTTATCAATAACTAGTCGTCTGACCACGTCTAATACTGCTGCA
>JAWNNO010005017.1:0-18406 GCA_035044985.1 Lordiphosa fenestrarum | reverse complement strand
TCCCACACAGTCGATTTCTTACGTAAAGCCATGTTAAATACTACACTAAACACATTTAACAATCTAACGCATTCGAATGAAATGTGGTAATTCACCGGAATTCTGAAATGCTTCCAACTCAGTGCGGTTGGCAGCGCCACTCTTCAAAGCGGCTCAAAAAATGAGCTCATAGTTCATAAAATGAGCTATAGTTCATAAAATGAACTATAGTTCATAAAATTTACTATAGTTCATGCATGACTGCTCATGTGCTTTTTTCATCGATGATTCACGCATGATTTCTTATTTGAATTTATTGATGAATTCACATATAAATTTATATTTGATTCACTCATGATTCCCTAATGACTTTTGCAAAGAAGTCACCGATCAATTTAGTTTACATTGACTTTAATTCGATTTATGTATTTATTTAAATGTTTTACCAAGAACTTTCCCCTGAAACACGCAACACTGTATAGTCACAACAGTTAAATTCATTTTATTTAACAATATATATTAGAATTTGAAACTATCATAATAAACAAAAAACTAGTGTATATAGAAAAATAAATTGTTGATTTGATTTAAAAAGAATATACAGTAAGTCAAGAAAGTGTTTTTACACATGAAAAAAACTAAAAAAATTCAATTAAATTGCAAAAAAAAGTGCTTTCTCTTAAAGTACAAATTTTCTTTTTATTTTATTTTGATTCTTTAAGGTTCTCAGAACTAGAATGCAAAAGAAATTATCCAAATCCATCTATATCTAATATTTTAAAATATATAAAACAAATAAAATACAGACATTTTAAAGTCAAGAAAGTGTTTTTACAAAATGTAAAAACTCATTTACCATCAGCACAGGAGCTCAAATGGTAAACAAACTATTGATTCTAGACAAGTTTTTTACGCTGAACCCGAATCTGCTTTTAAAAATTCCATATCTCTAATGGATTAGCTATAATATTAGATTTAAAATGTAGAAATTACCAATATTACGCTTTTTGGATTATCCGAATATCGTAGAAATCAGATTATTTTGAAAATAATTTTTTCTTTATAATATAGTTGCATACCTAAAGAACAAAACGAATCATCCAAATTGGCTTCATCGGCCACAAATATAAGGCTTTTTCGCATTTAAATAAGTGAAGTTTTAAAGTACAACATATGTAAAACACAAAAAAGGCGGGACACGCCCTAAAATTTTAACAAATATTATTTAATAACATAAGAATTTTCGATTATTAGGTGTTCTTCTTAAAAATCAATACCATCCTGCTAAATTTTCCCACCCACTTAAACAATTGCTTACAAGTCAGAAATACTTTGCGGATCGATCATGAACTTATAACCTATGAAATTAATAAAGTATTTAATATATTGCATAGAAATGGTCAAGTACTACACCATGTTAAAAATAAAAATTTCAAATAAGCTGATTTCTACGAGATTCGGATAATCCAAAAAGCGTAATATTGGTAATTTCTACATTTTAAATCCAATATTATAGCTAATCCATAAGATTTATGGACTTTCTAAAAGCAGATTCGGGTTCAGCGTAAAAAACTTGTCTAGAATCAATAGTTTGTTTACCATTTGAGCTCCTGTGCTGATGGTAAATGAGTTTTTACATTTTGTAAAAACACTTTCTTGACATTTTAAAATCTGTATTTTATTTGTTTTATATATTTTAAAATATTAGATATAGATGGATTTGGATAATTTCTTTTGCATTCTAGTTCTGAGAACCTTAAAGAATCAAAATAAAATAAAAAGAAAATTTGTACTTTAAGAGAAAGCACTTTTTTTTGCAATTTAATTGAAAAATTTTAGTTTTTTTCATGTGTAAAAACACTTTCTTGACTTACTGTATATGTAAGACGAGAAATCACTACATCACAGTAACTAGTCTGCAGACAATTATTCATCCACTTTTCACAAGAAATATATTTATTTTAATAACTTCAACATTATTTGAAGTGTCATTCGTCACGAGCTGCCAGTAGAAATGAAATATACAAGTGATTAGATTTTTCTATCCAAACTATCCAAAATCCGTTTCTCCGCTTTGTCTTTCGCCTTCGGCGCGCGCCACTTCTTCCTACTCAGAGTATGAAATGGCATATCCGACTACTAGAATTATTTGTATACATTTGCTTATGATCCATATATAATTGATTGTTTTTGAGTTAATAATAATAAAAGTCTATCTTAAGGCTTTTCTATTAACGATCTGTCCAATCGACTCATTGTAAAATGATTTAAAATGTAAATTATATATGAACTCAATGATAACTAAAATGTAAAAAGTAAACAAACTTCTTTGTTCGGCGTTGGCTAAACTGTTTTTGGTTGTGTGTGCGTCGCACACAAACGGTGTGACCTTTTTTTTCGGCTGCAGTAGGTAAAATTGCTACAAGAAATACACACGGAGTTCTGTATTGCAGACGTCGACGTCAAAGCAGAAGCGTGAATAAGGCATGAATTTGACGATGCGTGAATTCTGGAACTGAAGGGTGTGTATGAGTGCGGAGGAAAGTACCCGTAAGATACTTGTGTACGAATGCGATGGGTTTGAGTTGTTGAAAATAATGCACATCTCTAGCAATGCACGCATGAAGTTGTTATTGACACCACTAACAAATGTTTACCAAGAGAAACGGTCAGTCACAAAATAAATTTTATTAAGCGTGCACGCGCACGGCGGTCCGCGTTTTTCTATTATCCTTTAACGAACAATTTTATGGTGGAGCCTTTCTCTGCTCAACAAGTTATGGGCCCAGGATCGGCAGATTAGTTAAAAGAATAATAGCGATTAAATGGTTACGAACTAGATTTTCGGTGTGACTCAAAATACACTATGAGTGGGCATTTCCAAATTGAGAAGTTGGAGGAGCACAATTATGACTCCTGGTGTATTCAGATGCGATCTGTGCTGGTGCACGCGGAGTTGTGGAGTGTGGCGTCTGGTCAGTTGGCAGCATCTAGTGCCCCGGCATCCGTGGGTGTGAGTTGGCAGGTCATAGATGAAAAGGCGTTGGCCATTATGTGAAAACTTCACAATTGGGCTACACAAAGAGTTGCACAACATCGTTCGAGGCCTAGCAAAAGTTGAAAGATGTCCATCAGCCATGTGGACCTGTACGAAAAGTTCAACTTAACAGGAAATTGCTAAGCAAACGGATGGGCCAAGAGTAAAGCACTTCAAACTATATATAAGCGAATTCCTGGAAATATTGGACGGCCTTGGATCAGTTGGAATCGAGCTAAACGACGAATTGCGCACAATCATTTTGCTGTCGAATCTTCCAGAACAGTTCCAAAATTTCGTTATCGCCATCGAGATTTGGAACAATTTACCGCTATTCGAAGTTCTTTGCATCAAGCTGAAAGAAGAAGGCGAACGAAGAGGAAATACAGAAGATCAAAACAACGGTGCATCAGCATTTATCGTAGCGACCAAGCAGTCGTCGCCAGAAAAATTTAAAGCACAAAAGAAGCGAACCAAACGAGAAATTGTGTGCTGCAATTGTGGCGAGCGGGGGCATATAAAGGCAAATTGTCGACGAGGGAAAGAAAGACACGAGAGAGCGCCAAAGAGCGAAATCAACAAGCAGTGCAGTCTGCTCAATGCGTTGGACGGAAGCAGATTTGAAAAGAAATTGTGGTGTTTGGACAGTGCTGCGACGAGCCACATGTGTTGCGATAAAAGTTTATTCACAAGATTTGAGAAACTCACAGAGATGATTGGTCTGGCTGACTCGGGTTTCCTAAAAGCAGAAGGAAAAGGAGATATAAAGTTACACTTCAACCGCGAAACCAGTTAGACGTGTTCTCTAATTACTCCCGCTGATTAATTAATTAAATAATCAATAAGTTCCTTATCGTCGTTGATTCGCTTGGCCGTGTATTGTTCCCTGTGGGTGATCCCTGTGCCTTAATATTCTGAAGACAGGGACTTTATATAAAATTAATCAACAATTAACAATAATTTTGCCCTTGGATTTATTGTGTGCATTAATTTGTTGTTGTGCGAATTTTACCACCAAATTGTACTCCCACGCATTGTGCTGCTCTCTTGTACTCTTAGCTGTGCGCGTACTATTTTTATACAAGGGAACAGGAGAGGGAAGAGGGAATGGGAAGGCTTAATAAACGAAAACGCCTACCTAGATCCTGTGTTGCCATTTTATAGAAGATTAATTTTATGCAGGATCCCTAAACTAGTCCTTTTTTGGCTACCCCATCTCAATTTGGTGATGCATGGTTCCAAAAACAACAATATATTTAAGCTAGCATGACAAAAGTATTAAACAATTTATTATAGGAGTTTGACATTATGGATGTTAGGCCTAATATATGAACAGACTATCTACAAATAAGGCAAAAATAATTAAAGGAAAAATATACGCTTTGAGTAAAGGCAGTGTGAAATTTAAAACAAATATTTTGTAGGCATGTGTAGTTGCAGTTGGTTTATCAAACATATGTTCTCTGCATGGCCAACAAAAAAAAACTTCAAGTTCAAGGTCAGCGAATGCTTGCGCATCGAAAAGCTTTTGCTAGATCAAAACAGACTTGAGATTGAAAAGCTTTTGCTCAAGTGATCTAGGTTGGCTTGAATATGTATTTTAATCAAATAAATAAATAAAAGTATACCACTTACAGCATCATTCCACGCAGAAAGATCTTTCGTTGTTGTGTTTGAAGCGTTGGTTTTAGTTTTGCCTGGAACAGAAAGCTTTATATTTCGCACGACTTAAAGCTCATGCAGATGCCCAAACGCCCATGCCAAAATATAAATTAAATAAATTCTTTTTAATATTCACTACGGCCTTTTGCATTTTTATACCCTGTTCCCATTGAAGATGGGAAAAGGGGGATCATGAAGTTGTCCGAATGTATGTAACAGGGAGAAGGAAAATTTTCCGACCCCATAAAGTATATATATTCTTGATCAGTATGAACAGCCGAGTCGATATAGCCATGTCCGTCTGTCCAGTCTGTCCGTCCGTCCGTCTGTCCGTACTGTCTGTCTGTATGAACGCGTCGATCTCAGAGACTAAGAGATAGAGCCACAAATTTTTGCACGAAGGTAGACTTATGCTGTACGCAGATCAAGTTTGTCAAGTAGTCAAGTTTTCAGATTTGAAAAATTCCACCCCGTCCCCCTTTTATCCCCAAAAAACCTAGACCTCCTCTATAAATCCAAGACCTAAAAAGCCGTCAGATCCACAATTTTCAAGTTAGAGCCTCGTGGTTTAGTATACATCAAGCTAGGCCCAATATCTATCTATTCTGAAAAGTACAATCAGATCGGACCGAAGTTATAAGCGAAACAGTTGAGCTGATAAAAGCACCCCTCCAGTTGTTGATCAGGACTAGAAAAGTATTGCCTACATTTAGGATGACATCTTCAAATATTCAAAAACAAATAAATGAAAATAAATGAACAGAGTATTTTGTGGTCGGGAAACTCGACTGCAGCGCCCTTACTTGTTATGAATGGATTATAGATACAGAATTCGCGGTTAGAGGTTTGGACTCTGAGTGTCTTTATGTGGGCACCGAGGCCGCTAATTATATGAATTGGTTTACATGGGTTCTTACGGGCTACATAAGGTTACATGTTTTAGAAGAAATCTTAATGGTATACTTATGCTAGGCTTAATTACGGTAATTAGGAGTATGTCTTACCTGCTTAGAAGTACAGGCACCAAAGCTTAGATAACAAGTTGTGTTTAAGATAGAGCTTTTAGCTTGAAGCTTTTGCTTGAGCTTTGATCATTAAGCATTGTGAGTTAAATGCTAAGCTTTGTTCTAGCGCATAGTGGCTGCCAAAAGTTATACTACAATAGTTAAATATCTCTTTGCAACTGCATACACCACTTGCAACAATAAACCATTAAATTGTAAACAAAAATGCAAAATGACAACACAAAATATAGATAAATAGTTTAAGCCATTGAGTATTGAGAGCATTTCGAATTACTAGGAAATTCGTCACAACAAAAAAAACAGCATTGATCTGTGGCTGCGACTGAGGTTATGTTTGCCAGCCACTAAGAAAATTTCCACTTTCAAACCCACAGAGTGTTTTCCATAGGTTCCGGGCCACAATTTAGACTAGGCATCGATCGCGAGTCTTATGGACAATTTTTACCAAAAGAAAAGTGCATCCGGAACACTTTTTCCACGATTAGAAAATTTCTCCAAACCGGCGCTTATGGGCTCGTAGTGATAAACTGAAGATGAAATCTTTTAGGCACACATGTGTAGGCGGGAGCGGGAAAAGCATTTTGTTGTTGGGCGATTTATGCACATATATATATATGTTGCTGCTGCCCAAATAATATGCAATTTAGCCAAGAATTAATTGTAGGTGTTTGATGGGTTTTTGGGTTATTTAACTTGATTTAGTTAATATGAACCATAGTGCCGATTCTGATCGAAGAAAAGAAGAAAATTGACATTCTGATTAGAAATCGCGCAGAGAAAAATTAACTTAAAAATTAGTAACCCGTATTGAGAATTGGCACCACAGAAAAAGAGATTGACTTTCTCCCAGGTTAATTCAATTCAGGGATGCAAACCGGTTCTGAACCGAACCGCATATTCCAGCTAGTGAACCGAACCGCAAACCGAACCAGCTTCCTATCAGAATTGCTGAACCGAACCGAAAACCACAAAAGAAAACGGTTCGGTTCGGTTCAGCTTTCCCACGAGTTTTAACTGTAATCGCTTTCCCCAATGTTTTTGATTAATTTGGGAATTTGAATCGAAGATAATTTTTATACATTTCGTTCGATCCTCTACATAGGATGACTTGACACAGATTTTACAACTTGTAACACTGTAAGTCTTCTGCAATGGCCCGCCTATCGCTTAATATTCCTGTCATCAATATGTCTTTTTCCTCTAGTAGACAATATTTTCAATTCAATCTTTTTTACCTTAATTCAATCTTAGACAGCAGAGTTTTTTTCGTATGATATGATTAATAGGGTATGTAAGATGCATGGAACGAATTCTTTTCTAGCTGACATTCTCTCTTTTCGAAGGGCATTCCTCAAGGAATTTATAGACGAATTCTCAAAGTCCGACATAATAACTATGCACATTCTTCTAAAGATTTTAAAGATATTCAAATGGATTAGAAGAATTAAATTTCAAAAGTGTTCGAATAGTCACATTCTTACAGAAATTATAATATTTCTTTATGTACCTTTGTGAACCACTGAACCGAACCGAAACCGCGGTTCAGTTAGCTCCAAGAACCATGTACTGAACCGAATCGGCGGTTCAGAAATTCTGCGAACCACTGAACCGAACCAGTACTTATTTTCGAGTGGTTTGCATCCCTGATTCAATTATTAGCGGCTCAAAGGGGGTGATCTGCAGGTTAGGTACGGCCAACTAATAAAGCGAAATTTTAAGTTCACTTTCGCGCTTGGAAATACGTTTTGCATATACTCACTACGCAAGTAGGAACAATTTAATGAAAACAATATTTATGATTTTTCACTTTCACTACTTTTTTGGGCTGCACATAGAACTTGTACTTTTTTTTCTAATCGATGTTTGAGCGCTCACAACTATTCGCTATGAGTTTCAAAAAGAGAAAGAACGACGGTCGGCCAGCATGGTAATTGGAAGGCCCAGTTTTCCGGAAATCTCTTTTCACTTTATTCGGCCTTTCATCATTTGATTGGCATCTTTCGAATAAACAGCTGACTAGTTAAACAGCCAAGTGACGAAATGTCATCTATAGAGTTGCGTAAAAGCTCGACTTAGTGCATTTGCATAGGGATTTAAAACTATCATTGCCTCTTTTTCGGCTTAACCAAAAGTCGACAAGCGGCCTATTACACACCCTTCTGCCAAAATCACTCTTTGGTGTTGAAAACATCAAAGGGTGATACCTGCTTGGAAGACTAAGTAAAGGGTATGTTTCGATTTGCATTTATTAGAGTTTAATGTCCTTCGCATGATATTTTCCAACCAGTCTACCCATTAAATCTTCTAATTCATAGTAGCATGTGCTGAGTTTACTCCTTATTCTGGCTTTCAAAAAAGTTGCGCTAAACCCTTTAACAAAACTACTCTGTCAGATATTACGTCGAAAAACTTCTTGGCCAACATTAAAACAAACGTCACGGCTGCGTAGGCTATATGTTTTCTCATTCCGGGAATGCTGCTGCTGGATACCCTTTTGCGCTGCTTTGCGAATGAGATCAAAAGAATCGTCTCTACTGAACCTAACGGAGCGGTCTTCTAGTTGCTGCAAATTTCTTAAGATCTGATAGGTAGCACCATTCGTAATCATGTTCTGCCCAAAAGCAACACAATAGGGGCTACGATTAATGATCTGATCTGGCTTTATATACGCTTTTATGGCAGCAAGGACTGATCGGTTAACCCGTTCAGAAGCATTAGTTTTTGGAGCATATACTGCTGTATAGCTATGCTGCACGCCATATTTTTGCAACAATGCGTTAAACCGATGTGACTTAAATTGCACTCCATTATCGGACAGGACAATTTTTGGTACTTCAAAACAGTGAAACACATCCTCCTCTAAAAAGCGAAAAACTGCGTCGACTGTGAATTTCTTCACTGGCTTCAGAAACGGGTACTTTGATAACTGGTCAACTACCACAAAAATACCTACGTTTCCCGATCCACTGCGAGGATACGGTCCCTAGAAGTCTATAAATAGTTTTTGAAAGACTTGTTGTGTCTCTTTTAAGGGCGGTCGTAAAGTTTGGTTGTGGTGTTTGCATTTGCAATAGCACAACCATTTATAAATGCTTTCACATCGTTTACTAAATTTGGCCAATAATAATAACGACGGATTCGCTCTAACGTTTTATTTATGTCACTGTGAGAAGCTAATGGATGCTCATGATTTTGTTTTAAAACATCAGGTACAAGTTCTCTTGGTACCCACAGCCTCCAACACAACTCATCGGCAATTTGCTCTTCTTTTAGATGCCCTGCGCGACGATAAATGTAGTTGTCAATGACTTTAATATCGGGCAACTGGGATTTATTACTCATTATTTTGTTTTTAAGTTCTGTGTAATCAGTCGACTTAAAATGTTCTGATTTTAGGTCAATAAGACTTTCTATGCAGAATGCCGATAAATCTTCAGTATATACCCACGAGAGTGCATCAGGGTGACATACATTGTGACTGGCTTTGCGGTGATAAATCTTGAAAGAGAATGCCTGTAATTTCTGAGCCCACCTTGCTAGTCTGGAACTTAAGTCAGACTGCGACATATGCCATTTTAAAGAAGCATGTTCTGTATGAATGGAAAAGCCATGTCCTTCAATATAAGCTCGATATTTCATCACGCACATAATAGCTGCTAGACATTTTTTTTCCGTAACTGAATAGTTCCGTTGACACTTTTCAATTTACAAGACATGAATGAGATCGGCACGTCATTACCTTCGCTATCCTTTTGCATTAAAACACCTCCCACGCCTGTATGGCTGGCATCGCAATGAAACGCGAACGGTAATGCAAAATCAGGGCTATGCAGGACTGGTGCCTTACACATTTGCTCTTTTAGGTTTTCAACGGCCTTTTGAGCTTCTTCTGACCATTCAAACTTTCGTCGGCATTTGAGGGTATCAAAAATTGGAGCGGCAATTTCAGCATAGTTGTTAATAAACTTATGATACCAACCAGTGGTTCCTAAGAATCGACGCACTTGTTTTATCGATCTGGGCACTGGAAATTCCCTAATCGCTGCGACTTTGTCAGGATTTGTCTGAATGGTACCATGACCTACCACATGCCCTAAGTATTTGACTTCCCGAAGACAAAACTTACTCTTTTCAACGTTTATTGTAAGTCCTGCCTGCAGAAGTCGGTAGGCTAACTCTTTCAGGACTTCCACGTGTCGCTCAAAGGACTCTGAGATGACTTACAAGTCGTCAAGATAAATGAGTATCTCATTTCGTAAATTAGGAGGGATTACCTTATCCATAAGCTTGGACATTGTTTGTGGGGCATTGGTTTATCCAAAGGGCATGACCGTACATTGGTATAACGGCCTTTCCGGAACCGTAAAAGCGGTTTTTTCACGAGCATTTGGAGGTAAAGGGATTTGCCAATAGGCATCTTTTAAATCTATACTATATAAACTCTGCTCGCGGAAGTCTACTTAAAATACCATCGATAAGCGGCATTGGATACGCATTTTTGATCGTTACCTCATTTATTTTTCGACTATCAAGGCAAAGGCGTACATTGCCTGGCTTTTGGACCAAAACAACAGGTGCTGACCATGGGCTGTCCAACTCTTCGATTACTCCTAACGCTGACATTCTGTCGAGTTCTGCGTACATTAGTTTCTCTACTGCAGGCGACACTGCATAATAGCGTTGTATTATCGGTTTGGTGTCTGTTATCTCGATATCGTGTATTAGCCAATTTGTTTTTCCCAAGCCCTTTTCAGCGATCGAAGGAAACTGTTTTAGGGGCGCTAATAGGTCCTTTTTCTGTCGTTCGGATAAAGGCACTTGTAACGGATCTTCAAAGTTCACTGCGGCTACGGTGTTGGTCTGCTCTTGATTTACCAAGAAGTATGGCAACAAATTAAATATTTTCCTAAAGTCGATGCCAAGATACAAATCTTGCGACAATGATGGAACAATGTAAAAACATAAGCGTTTGGTTTCGCCTCGAAAATCAACAGGGTTAGTGAGTTTACCAACAATCTCTTGTTTGTTTCCATCAGCAGTGCGATCAGCTGACTTATTGTTAATAAGTGTTGGATATTATCGACTTGTATATCGATGTATGATAAGCTCTACATCGATATAAGCAGTGAGCGTGACTCACGAATATAAGAATAGATGTAAGAATGTATAGAACCCGAGTGGCGACACTACAAATTGGCGACTAGGTTAACTAACCAAGTTTAATAAACTTAGAAAAAAACGCAACAGTTTGTGTAAATACACATACAATTCGTAAATACGAAACGCACTCAATCTAGTGTAAATACGCTAAATCAATGATGCCTACAGCAGACACCAAAACTGCAACTACAAACGCAGCAGCCGCAGCCATGTACATGAGGTCAGCAAATGTCCCAGAGTTCGTGCCAAGCCAAATGACATGGGACATCTGGAAAGAGAGGCTGGACATTCACCTAAGTGAGATGGAATGCACCGATGAAGCCAACTCTAAAGCCATACTACTGAGATCAGTAGGGGACGAAGCATATAGAGTGTTACATAACCTCTGTAGTCCAAGCTTACCTTCCAACCACACATGGAATTCTTCAAACACACTTTACACCTCCCGTGATCGTTTTTCATGAGCGTAAACGATTTCATCAAGCGACCAAGAACAGCGAGGAGACCATAGCTACCTGGTTTTCCCGAGTGAAGCATCTTGCTTTAAGCTGCAAATTTGGCGCACATCTAGACGCTTTTGTTCTGGACAAATTTATGTGGGGATGCCACAACAGATGTTCGAGAGGCTGTGTGAAGAAGACGAAACTATTACAGTGGAGCAGGCGCTACGCAAAGCCATGATTTTGGAGACCAAGTTCGCAGCAAGAGCCACAACCAGCATTGATGACGCAGACGCAGTCAACTTCGTAAAACAGGGGCGTTTCAAGAGGGTCACTCAACTAGGAGCGAATTCGCAGGCCCAGGCCCAGTCGAAGAAAACAAACCCGTGCACACATTGTGGGTGGCGCAATCATGCATCTGCAACTTGGAAGTATAAAAATAGTAAATGCCATAATTGTAACAATTTAGGTCATTTATCTTCAATTTGTAAAAGAAAGACAGTTATTGGTAAAAATGTAAATTACATATCGAACCAGCAACAACTAAACACATTATATAATGAATGTTTTTTAAAAATAGGTACTGCTTCAGACGGAATCTATACACTGACAGTCGATATTCAAGGAATTCAACTCGAAATAGCATGTGATACAGGTGCACCTTGCAACCTCATTTCAAATAAACTCTACCGTCAAATGAAAGCAACGAAACTGAGACCGTGTACTGTACCATATGTCAACTACAGTGGAGATTTTATAAGCGTATTGGGTGAGTTTGATGCACAAATTACGTTCCGTGGCATATCGAAGACTATTTTTGTTGTTGTGACGAACATTTGGATTCGAGTTACGTCAAGTAAACAGTATTACTGAGATTACAAATAATGCAACAATCGTTGAACAAATTAGACAAGAATTTGCATCGGTATTTTTGGATGAATTAGGAGCATAAACCGGCCAAAAAATATCGTTGAAACTGTGTGAGGACGCAAAACCAATTTTTTGTAAGCAAAGACCATTGCCGTTGGCATGGAAGCCAAAGGTAGAGGAGAAGCTTAGGGAATATATTAAGCAGGGCATGTTGGAATTTGTTGACAATTTAGAGTGGGGTACACCATTAGTTCCTGTCTTAAAATCCAATTATGACATTCTAGTTTGCGGAGACTATAAAGTCACTATCAACAGGTACTTAGCGGATTTTAAATATCCCTTGCCGAGAATTGACGAGATTTTCACGTCACTTGAAGGAGGTATACTCTTTACCAAGCTTGACCTATCTCAAGCATACAATCAGCTATTGCTGGATGAAAGTTCGCAACTATTGTGCACATGGAGCACGCATATTGGCGTCTTAAAGGTAAAACGCTTACCATTTGGCATAAAGACTGCCGCTGCAATTTTTCAAAAGACGATTGAAAATTTATTACGTGGGATTCCTTACGTAGTAGTGTATCAAGATGACATAACTGTCACGGGACCTGACATGAAATCCCATTTGATAACACTTAAGTCTGTTTTATGTAAACTACAGGAAGCAGGATTAAAGCTGAATCAGCGCAAATGTGAATTTTTCAAAGATGAAATTTCATACCTTGGATTTACCATAAATAGAAACGGGCTCAGAAAGAATAATGAGCGAATTTCGTGTATTTTAAATGCACCCGTTCCAAGTAATACTTCAGAAGTGAGGGCATTTACGGCTATGGTTAATTACTACTCGAAGTTTATCAATCAGTTTGCAATGTAAATGCACCCTCTTTATCAACTTCTAAGAAAGGACTCCAAATTTTGTTGGAGCAATGAATGCAGAAAAGCTTATGATATCATCAAGAATGATATTGCTTCTGACAACGTACTTGTTCAGTTCAATCCCAAATTACAGATAGTGCTAACTACCGATGCTTGTAATACTGCAGTGGGTGGAATTCTAGCGCACAAAAGCAAAGATAATGTGTTGAGGTTTATTGCTTTTGTTTCAAGGGCATTGCAAGATAGTGAGAAAAATTACAGCACAATAGAAAAGGAAGCACTGGCAATTGTTTTTTCTGACACCAAGCTTAAACAGTATCTCTTAGGACAGAAATTCACTCTCAGAACTGATCACAAGCCTTTACTGAGCGTATTTGGAGAAACGGAAGGTTTACCATTAACGGCTTCTGCAAGAGTACAAAGATGGGCACTGATATTATCAGGGTTTGATTATCATGTTGAATATGTCAAAGGTAAATGTAACGAAGCGGATAGTTTATCGAGAATGCCTCAAACCCCAGAAACATGTTCAAATGTGGAAAAGTGCAGCTATGTAAATCACATACAAGAACAAAATCACATAGGGCTAGATTTCAAAAATATAGCAAATCAAACCAGGCGAGACCCAGTCTTATCAAAGGTACTTCAAGCTATCGAGAATGGCTCAGTTAATCAGTTAAAGGGAGATGAGTTTAAACCATACAAAAACAAAGACGCAGAGCTATCCGTAGAATATGGAAGCGTATTATGGGGATACAGAACAATTATACCAAAGAAGTGGCAACAAGAAGTTCTTAACTGTCTACATTTGTCTCATCTTGGTATTGTAAAAACCAAAGCCTTGGCTAGATCGTACATATGGTGGCCAGGTTTAGCCAAAGACATAGAAAGATAAAACTGCGATTGTATTCCATGTCAGGAGTTACAAAATGACACTGAGGAAAGTGTACTTTTACCATGGGAACCTGAAATATCCGTTTGGAAGAGGATACACGTCGATTTTGCTGGACCCATTCAAAACCAGTGTCTCTTCGTTGTAGTTGACTCGTATTCCAAGTGGTCTGAAGTATTCGTAACAAATCAGATCACATCTCAATTTACAATCACTAAGCTGAGAGAATTATTCTGTAGATACGGATTAGTCGACACTTTAGTAAGTGACAATGGACGTCAATTTACGTCAGCTGAGTTCAAACAGTTTATGGATATGAACGGCATTCACCATTCTCTCACGGCACCAGGACATCCATCCAGTAATGGACAAGCCGAAATTTTCGTTAAAGTCCTGAAAAAATCTGTGTATGCAACTCTTAAAAGTTTTCCCAATGAAAATTTGGAAACTGTTGTAAAATACAAAACACTGCACTACTGGAGAAAAGCCTTCAAAGATTTTCTTCAAGCAAAGTATTACGACTAGGCTTGACCTTCTAAAACCACCCAAAATAAGAGAGGTCATTCTGGAAAAGCAAAACAAGACAGCTTTAAATTACAAAGGCAGTAGAAATGTTGTATTCAATGAAGGACAACGTGTTTTCATTAAAAACAAGAAAGAAAGTCGGTCAAGCCCGACTATAACATACTCTGTACCAAGAAAATTTGTCTTTTGATCATAACTCGAAAACCGTCCATCCGATCTTCTTCATTCCTTTGGCGGATCGATAAGTTATCCTAATAACTAAATATGTCCAGAAGGAACAAGCCATCTATCTTCAAAACTGTGGGAGATATGACATTTTTTCAAAATTGCGGGGGCGGGAGGGGGCGTGGCCAAAATTGAAAATAAACTTGATCTGCCTGCAGACATAAGAAGCATATGTCCCACACATGTCAAACCACTATCTCTTACCATCTCTGAGATCTGTGCGTTCATACGGACAGACAGACGGACAGACAGACGGACAGACGGACATGGCTATATCGACTCGGCTGTTGATGCTGATCAAGAATATATATACTTTATGGGGTCGGAGATGCTTCCTTCTGCCTGTTACATACTTTTGCACAAACTTATAATACTCTATGTACCTACGGTACAGAGTATAATTATACTAACCCTAATAAGTCAAGTTGGTCACCAACAAAAATAGAAAGAAAACTAGGAACACGTACATATTTGTGCTCATTCGCTCATAACAATCGTTCCATAAAGAGACATACGGATCAGATCAGACAAGCTAATGAATCACTCAAAGATAATTCCGTTATCAACGGCAGGGACAAACCTCATTTAACCGACCCTGAATTCAAGACTGACTGTGTGGAGGTCTTGTCTCAAGCAAATGTTGAAAATCATGAACCACCAAAACGAGAACTAAGACCTCGAAAAGATGGAAAAGTATTGAAAATGTGAAACAATTTGAAAACTAGAGTACTGAAATGAACTTAACTTTTTATTGAATGATGTTATTCTAGTTTTAAAGAAACCCATACCATTGAATTGTAAAGCACATTCCCTGTTAGAATTGAATTGGAAAATGTATGTTTAAAAGACTTAGAGGGAGCGTGTTGGATATTATCGACTTGTATATCGATGTATGATAAGCTGAACATCGATATAAGCAGTGAGCGTGACTCAAGAATGTAAGATTAAGGAAAGAATAAAATAAGGTCACACTTTGCTATAGAACCCGCGTGGCGACACTACAATAAACTACATTATTTTTGACTAGCACTTTCGCGAAATTACCCCCTATACAACTTATTGACGCTCTGGTGTCCATTAGGCCACTCACAGTCTTTTCAAGAAGCGTGATTTGGGCATAAGGTCCAAGATCGCTATTGATTATAGAACCGAGTATCGCCCGAGCATGCTGTTTCGAGTACGTGATTTGCTATTCAAATTTTTGGGAGATTTTTGCGTATGCTTATGTAAAGGACAATCTGGGATTTGGGACAGTTCCGGTAATGAGGTGAGCAACTTCTGGTCAGTTACTCGGTATTCGTTGCTTTCGAAACTAGTTTGCGTGCACTGATCGACGGTGCACGCACTATGTCGATTTTTTGTGTACTAAACTTTTTGCACGAAGGCTTATAAGTGTCTCTCTTACCACAGTCATAACAGAAGACGGTTCGCTCTGCTAAAAATTCCTGATATCTATGACCGTGCTTACCACAATTCCAACAGGAAAGGGCAATCGCTGCGATATCAAGGCTTTCTGAGTCATCTGCATCATACTCATCATCGCTATCGGCTTGTACCGTAACTTCACTTACATGTCGCCTCGTTGGAGCACGAGGTTAAGATGGAGTTGACACGGAAATCGATTTTAAAAACCGTTCACGTGTACGAACAACTTGTAGCAACTAAGCAATACTTCCAACAGGTACGTATAATAGCTCATATTGGACTTCCGGTACCAAGTTAGCTCGTAACACCTCTAACATAGCTTGTTCACTCATTGGCTTAACAAGCTTATCGGACAACGACAAGATATATTCATAAAATACATCGAATGGTTCATTTGACTTCTGCTTGCGTTTGGCAATCGCTGTACGAATCTCCAGGTCGGTTCGACCATCCTAAAATTGGGATCTCAACGCTATGCACAAATCTGACCAATGAACTACCGATACCCTTTTGTGATACCTCCAATAAAATTCACTCGCACTTCCCTCGAATAGATTGCTCGCATAACGAGACAGCAATTCCAAATTGCCATTCAACGTTTGAGTGGTAAGTGCTCGACTCGATATAGAAATTCATAGATCGGCATAGACGAATGTCCTGAGAACCGCAATTTCCAGTTAGAAATAATCTGACTGATTCTATCAGGAAGTAAGTTGATTGCTGGCTGCGATTCAATTGGAGATGATCTACTGTGCATGGGAGGCATATCCTGATTGTGCAAGGGCTCTGATTCTCTATTATTTGGAATCCTGAATAACTGTTCAAAAGTTTGTGGCTCCTGAGCGGAAGTAGATGCTCTTGCAAACGACTGAGCTGCCTCGGAATGGACGACTGATGCTTGTAGAGACAGTCTCTGAAATCGAGATTTTATTGCTTGTGAAATGACTAATGCCGCTGCCATTGCATTGGCAATTGCTTGTTGCAAGCTCGAAGAAGTCATATTTTGTATATCTGGCTCTATTCTTGTGGGTATTGCTGGTTGGTCTAGTTCTTCTCTAGGCAGTATTTCTGGTTGGCCTAAAGTCGCCTGAGGTTCCGACGGAACTAGTACTATATGCGGATCGGTTTGTTTTCTACCCTGAGTAGTACCTGTTTTAGTGCTTTTGCTTGGGTCAGTACCAACAGTTGAGGCCTTAGTTTGACCTCTTGTCTTAGGACCTGGTGCGCGAGTTACCACTTGGGAGTATATGTGGATAACAATCGTGGCCCCGTGTGGTCTTCCTTCAGAGGAGTAGGGGTGTCTAGCCATTGTCTCAGTATCTTTGTCTCAGTATTTGCCTTCCAATAAAAGACGTCCGCTCTGTTTGCTTCTTTAAATTCGAGTGTTTTATTCTATCAAGTCCGAAATGACTTCGAGACTGAAGCTTTTGTTTACAAGTTCTTATATATAAGTAAATATGTGGCCGCCTACAACAACCGAATTCAGGGATGCAAACCACTCGAAAATAAGTACTGGTTCGGTTCAGTGGTTCGCAGAATTTCTGAACCGCCGGTTCGGTTCAGTACATGGTTCTTGGAGCTAACTGAACCGCGGTTTCGGTTCGGTTCAGTGGTTCACAAAGGTACATAAAGAAATATTATAATTTCTGTAAGAATGTGACTATTCGAACACTTTTGAAATTTAATTCTTCTAATCCATTTGAATATCTTTAAAATCTTTAGAAGAATGTGCATAGTTATTATGTCGGACTTTGAGAATTCGTCTATAAATTCCTTGAGGAATGCCCTTCGAAAAGAGAGAATGTCAGCTAGAAAAGAATTCGTTCCATGCATCTTACATACCCTATTAATCATATCATACGAAAAAAACTCTGCTGTCTAAGATTGAATTAAGGTAAAAAAGATTGAATTGAAAATATTGTCTACTAGAGGAAAAAGACATATTGATGACAGGAATATTAAGCGATAGGCGGGCCATTGCAGAAGACTTACAGTGTTACAAGTTGTAAAATCTGTGTCAAGTCATCCTATGTAGAGGATCGAACGAAATGTATAAAAATTATCTTCGATTCAAATTCCCAAATTAATCAAAAACATTGGGGAAAGCGATTACAGTTAAAACTCGTGGGAAAGCTGAACCGAACCGAACCGTTTTCTTTTGTGGTTTTCGGTTCGGTTCAGCAATTCTGATAGGAAGCTGGTTCGGTTTGCGGTTCGGTTCACTAGCTGGAATATGCGGTTCGGTTCAGAACCGGTTTGCATCCCTGACCGAATTCCTGCGTCAGCA
>JAWNNO010005014.1:0-27084 GCA_035044985.1 Lordiphosa fenestrarum | reverse complement strand
TCAGTGGTACTGGAAGTTAAGGAGAGCCTTCCCCATACTATGACTGCCTCTCACCCCGCTGCTAAGGCGTCGCAACTGCACATGCCATATTGATTTATTTGATTATGGAAAAGGTCGATTCAGTAAAAAAAGAAAATGGGAAGAGCAGTTAGACTATACGAAACTCCCTCTGTGGAGCGAATGTGAAACTGCGCTGAATCGACGTTACCAACATATCGTTGCCGAAGAATCAAGCATACCAAAGACTTCTGAAGCTCAATCCAATCAAGTTCAAAAGAAAACTCCAAACAGAAATAATTATTCGTTTATAGCAGCTAGCAATGAACATAATTCAAATCTCTGCCTGATTTGCAACTCCTCCGATCATTATATTGAAAAGTATCCGTCTTTCGCAGCTATTTCGGTTCAGCAGAGATTCGATTTTGCTAAAAAGGCTTCGCTGTGCATAAATTGTTTGCGCTTCGTCCATACTGTAGCTCGTTGCAACGCTCGAAAGTGTAGCGTGTGCAAACGTTCGCACCACATGTTGCTGCATATATATTCAGCTAGTTCTAACCTTGCGTTACCACCTCCTCAGCCATCCATTGCTCAAGAAGAGTCTTCCACTTCGCATGCTATGCATGCGGCAGCATCGGACAAGGCTATTCTTGCCACAGCAGTGGTAAATGTTAAGATTTTGTGGCTGAAGAGCTCGCACAAAAATTGCAGCTCAAAAGGCAGGCTATGTGTATGAACTTACGGGGCATTGGTGAATCCAATGCTCAAGCTAAGAAAAGAATACACACTTTGGTAAAGTCGCGTATTAATGGTAGCGAGTTTTCATCTAATATTTTGGATAATGCGTACTATTTCTGGTTATCATCCTGATTCTACGATGAGCACCAGCGGGTGGAGGATACCCAAAAATCTACAGATGGCGGATCCACTCTTCAATAAACCACAAAAAATTTATATTTTGATTGGTGCAGAAATCTTCTTTAAACTATTGTCAGTAGGTCAGAAAAAACAGGGCCCTGAATCACCTACACTTCAGAAAACAGTTCTCGGCTGGATCGTGTCCGGAAAATATACTTCAAAATCGTCAATGATATTAGAACAAGTCTCGAATTTGAATTGTCAGGAAGAATGTTTTGCAATCTATTGATAAGACTATGCCATAATTTTGGTCGATTGAAGATTTGCCGAAAACATTGAAAGTTTGTACTCCTGAACAGCAAAATTGTGAAGATCATTTTATGTGAAATTAAAAAATAAAAACGTCAGGTCGGTTTGAGGTTCGCCTCCCATTTAAATCTGATCCTAAAATACTTGGCTCATCATACGAAGTAGCGAATCGTCGTTTCTTGTCGCTAGAAAGAAAATTGTCAAAAGATGAAAACTTAAGACAAATGTATCTGGAATTTATGAATGAATTTGAATCAATGGGTCACATGTCTCCAACCGACAATAGAATTCCAGATACACCACACTATTTCATTCCGCATCAGTGTGTTCTTCGACCTGAAAGCTCATCTACTCAATTACGGGTTGTTTTTGTACATCCACTCAGATTGCGTTGAATGACACATTGATGGTTGGCCCAACCATTCAAGAGGAGCATTATTCTACACTGCTTCGTTTTCGCTTACACCAATATGCCCTAGTGGCTGATATAAAGAAAATGTACCGTCAGGTGATGGTTAACGAAGCAGATAGAAACTTTCAGCTCATACTGTGGAGAAGAGATCCGTCTGAGTCCCTGAAGATCTTCAGATTAAACACCATTACTTATGGTAGAGCACCTGCTCCGTTTTTGGCAGTACGATGTTTAATAAGGCTGAGCAAAATGGTAGAATTATCGCATCCAGCAGCCGCTGAAGTCATTCGCAAACATTTTTATTTATTTATTGCATTAGCGAACTTCAACACATTCGAGAAGAAGTTGCAAAAGTTTTATTAAGGGCCGAGTTCGAATTAGCAAAATGGTTTTCCAACTGTTCAGAGCTATCTGCGTCCGAAGACACAGCGATACCTCTTGCTTAGGTTGAGTTAGACGCAAATAAAACTCTCGGTGTTATGTGGTTGCCAAGGGAACATGTATTTCAGTTTAGGCTGGATGCCTCAGGTCTTGATCTCAGAGCGACTAAAAGAAACATTTTATCAGTGACTGCTCGACTGTTCGATCCCCTTGGCCTTTTGGGTCCTCTCCTCTTAAATTCAAAGATACTCCTTCAAGAGTTATGGCTGCGGAAATTGGACTGGGACGAATTCATTCCAATGCAGCTTGAAACAGTATGGGACACCTTCAAAATGGGCTTGCAATATGTGCAAAATATCAAGGTTCCAAGACTCGTCCATACCGATCAGCAGTCACCGATAGAAATTCGTGGATTTGCCGACGCCTCAATGCGAGCGTATGGCGCTTGTATCTATGTACGCACTCGTAATGCAAAGGGTTTAAGAGTCTCCTTATTGACTGCCAAAACAAAAGCAGCGCCCCTCAAGACGCAAACATTGCCGCGCCTTGAGTTATGTGCAGCTCACCTTTTCGCAGATTTATATTATCGTATTAGAAAAGAGTAGAACCTACCCGTTGGAATGGTCGTTCTTTGGACAGATTCCGAAGTTACTCTGCACTGGATAAAGTCACACCCTTCGTCGCTATCTGTTTTCATTTCGCATCGAGTAGCAGAGATCCAACAGTGGTCAGAGGAAGCGTCTTGGAGACATGTCCCAACGAATATGAATCCAGCAGACAGTATTTCTCGTGGGTGTACCGGCGAAGAGTTATCAAACGCCATGTGGTTCATTGGAGCACCATTTTTAATGGAACCAGAACATTGCTGGCCAGTAAATCGTCACTTTGAGCTTCCTGACCATTTAGCTACCTTAGAAGTCCGGAAAAGCGCTTTTGCTTTAGTGGCGGAGCCAGAAACTAATACTTTTTTAGAAGTGGTAGAACGATGTTCATCGCATGTGCGTTTGCTCAGAGTATTCGTTTGGGTGTTCCGATTTATCAGAAGGGCCAAACGATTTAATGTGCCTTCTGATACGAAGCTGGCTCCCCCAGCACCACCACTTCCGGACCAGGTCAGCAAAACTTGCTTGAGGCGATGGCGCTGTGTCTCGTCTCTCAAGCACAGGTTTTGGCAGCGATGGTCCCGGGATTACATCTCCAGCCTGCAGGTACGGGCCAAATGGTTCAAGGAGGAACCCAATGTCGCCGTGGGAACACTCGTCGTGGTCGCCGAGGACAACGTGCCGCCGCAGCAGTGGGTCGTGGGCAGAGTGGTATCCACCCACGCCGGCACGGAAGGGAAGGTCAGAGTGATCGATCTTAAGACCAATACGGTCTCTTTATCGGCTGGCTCCGCTGCCAATTTGTTGAAGGAAGATGTCCCTTCAATGGGGCCGGTGTTGGCGGAGACAAGTTAGGAAATGAAAAAAAATGAAGTTGTGAATGAAGCAGTAGCGTGTAATATAGCCTTAAGTTAGAATAGTGGGAGGAGTAGCCAGAGAGAACGACGCCGCAATTGGTGCGCTCGTAAAGGATAGAGCGGGCTTAAGGTCGCTGGCTTCTTCGCTCGTTTGAGTTAGTTGTGATTGGAGTCAATTCGAAAGCGCACGCATTCTTGGAATAAAAGTTGAATTCAATTTAAATAAATTGATAAAAACGAAACTAAGTTACCAACAACTGTCCACAATCACATTAAAAAACCAATTATAAAACTCTTGTAAATCATTTTTCAGCTATTGATTTTTTGCTCCCAGTGTGCCCTGCCGCTGAGATATCATGGTTTTCTTTGAGAACTCTTTCCCTTAAGCCCGTGGGTACGCAGAGCTTCCAGGAAACGAAATTACCAGCTCTTTGCGGTATATGTCGGTACACCGCTTTCCGTCAGGTAATCTGGATACTTTTGAGGGCTGCACTTGATCTTTTTGTTCATGTCGAGTATCCAACTGCATTCGAACGCCTTATATTGTCGCGTTTGGCTTTTGCTTTCTACACGCCTGCACACATTCAAAGGCTGCCTGGACAGAGCATCTGCGACGACATTCAACTGACCTCGTCTATACGTAATTTCGAAGTAATATTGTTGCAGCTCCAGGGCCCATCGGGCAATCCTCTCTTTTGGACTTTCGATGCTGTTCAACCATTTCAGAGCCATGTGATCGGTTATAATCCTGAAATGAAATCCTTCCAAGTAAGGCTTAAGCCTACTTATGGCCCATACGATGGCTAAGCATTCCTTTTCTGTCGCCGAATAATTTTGTTCTGCTCCATTGAACGGCCTACTTGAGTAGGATATAACTCTTTCCCCGTTTTCCGTTTCTTGAGACAAAATCGCTTCAACATCATAGTCTCTAGCATCAGTTTGGACAGTAAACATATTTGAAAAGTCAGGGCATGCCAAGACTGGATCAGCGATTAATATCTGTTTGACCGCCTCAAACGCCTGCTGATGTTCTGATGACCATGACCATTTTACCTTCTTTTTTAATAAGGCGTGAAGTGGTTGCGGTAGTGTTTCAAAATCTGGGACAAACCTCCTATACCACGAGGCCAATCCTAAATATCTCCTCAATTCTTTTGGGTTCGTGGGCGGCCTCAATTCTGCAATTGCCGCTACCTTCTCGGGGTCAGTGCTTATTCCCTCTTCCGTAGTCCGATGACCCAGAAATGTAAGCTCCTTTCGAATAAACTTAAATTTTTCCGCATTTATCCGTAGGTTCGCCGCTCTTAGTCGCCTAAACACTTATTTTAAATTATTCATGTGCTCTTCTAAGGTTCGACCTATATCGACTATGTCGTCTTGTTATGCGAACGCATGCGGCATCATTTCGGGCCCGATCACTTTATCTAGTGCCCGTTGGAATGTTGTGGATGCCGAGTGAAGTCCAAAGGGCTTCTACTGGAACAATTGAATTCTAATTGGAACAATCCTCTACTGGGCACAGTGAAAGCGGTTGCCTGACGGCAAGTTTCTTCCAGCGGTATTTAGCCAATAACCGTCCTTTAGATCGAGGCTGCTAATGTACTTTGCTTCTCGTAATTGCTCCAAATTGTAATTGATTCGGGGCATGGGATATGCATCTTTTACTGATTTTTCGTTTATAGTGCAAAAGTCCACGCAGAACGTCCACGTCCCCGTCTTCTTTTTCGCCATCACTACCGGTGAGCTATATGGGCTGTTGGACGGCTCTATATATCTTAGCTCTAACATTTCATCTACTTTCTTGTTAATTTCTTCCTGCATCTTAGGGTTTTTTGGGAAGTACCGTTGCTTAACTGGTCTGGCATCTTTCAAAACAATTCTGTGTTCTGCAACTGATGAAAGTCCTTTTAATTTGGCCAATTCCTTTTCCAGGAACTCCTTCATCTTCTCTTGCTGATCTTCGTTTTCTTTTATCTCTACCGACACCGACACTCTCTCCTCGAGCCATCCATTCCGACGACCCCGAGCTGGGTTAGAGATCTTATACCCTGCGCACGACATTTCCGCTCCTATTACTTGTATAAAGGTCCATCCCAGCACTAGGTCATCAACAACGCCTGGTAAGACCATCAATGCCATGGGAATTTTTCGGCTTCCAAAGCTAATCTCTATCTCCAGCTGAGACGTAATGTTGCTATTATGTCCTATCATCTCACACAATTCTCGGCTGATGAAACTGCCAGTTGCCCCTGTATTGATTGTGGCCCGTATTCTGTGGCCTCCAATTACGACCCATGCTGCCAACTGGATCTCCTCTTCCACCACTTCTCCCACTAGTTCTGAGAGGCAGATTCTGTCGACCCCTGCCTGACCCCCAAAGGCTGAGATCTGTGTGCGTTTCCCGAGTTTGGACAGCATTCCCAAGTTCTTTTGCCGATTTTTCCGCACCGGCAACAAAATAGTATACGAGGCGCGGTGCACTCTTTAGCCCAATGCCGTTGTTGTCCACATCTCCTACATGCCCTTTCCGGATTGTGGACATATCGTTCCCTTACCGCATCGTCTGTTTCTGGTCGTAATGCTATCTCAGGTTTCAGGATATTTGACTGTCCCTGTCTCGCAAATCCCTGGCATCTACTACACATGTCGATATTAATAACTTTCTTCGTTTATAAATAGGGCATGGCACCTTCTCGTTCTACGTGGCTTTCTTATCTAATTCTTTCTCTATCCATCTCTTAAGTCGGGTGCGCTATTTTCGCCTATCATTTCCAATCGTTCTGTATCGCTGCATCGCAGAGGCCGCATTATTGCTTGGATTTCCAGCATGTAGTCCTTAAAGGATTCGTTCCAACCTTGCTATCTTTGTCGCACTTTTTCAGCCAGCGTACTGAACTATCCACGTGGTAAAAAATACGCCTTAAAGCTTTCCACGCACTCGGGCCATGTTCTCCACTGTTTGTTGTTCGCCACTTACCACTTCAATGTCTTGTCTCTTAATAACTCTGGCATTGCCCTTGGAATCATGTCCAAGTTTAGACCATACATTTCAGCGGACCATTCGACTTGCTCCAAAAACTCCAAAGGCTTGGAAATTCCGTCGAATCGGAACGTCCATTCCCTTACTTGTTTGGCTACCCTTGGGTATTCGTTCTTGTCGATATATGACTTTTTATCTTCTTTTTCTGGTTTTAGTTGGCCCCTGTCGTTTCCCACTTGATTTACTCCTGTGTTCTAGGATGCAGCGTGTGTCATGTTCGGAATTGCGAGATCGGCTACGCTAAGCTCTGTCTCCGGAATGACCGTTTTTGGCATTTGTGACTTACCATATATAGCCGACAGAGTTTCGATCTTTAATCCAAGATCCCGATCCTTCTCATGAGACTGTGCCCATTATACAAATTGTTTGCGCATAGTATCCATGTTCCCCGACAATTCGATTCCGAATTCCTCGGCATGTTTCAGCAACTCTTTTTTCTTCAGGTGGTATACCAATGCTCGCACCATTTTGCTCAAATATACTCAACTAACTTGTGTTTTTTTATTTTATTGTTACCAGACCACGTTGGGCGCCAGTTGTAACGAGTCCTTTTCGTTCCTTAAGCTTGCTTGGGTTAGGCTCATGGCTGTCGAAGGTTCGCTTCAATAAATTTGTTTGCTAGCCTTGGTAACAATAAAAACACTCGGGTTATTAAGTATGTTCAACGTTCTTCTTTATTCTTAGTATTATGAATCCTTAGAACTAGCAAGTGCGGTTCCGTTTGCTAGTCTTCCACAGCTAGTCGGTTGCTCAAACGCCGACTCCTTAGGGCCAACACTTCCCTTTGGAGACTCGCCCTCAGACCCTGTACAACTCCGAACTTCGGTCCTCTGCACCACCGGCGACTAGGATATACCGCCTAGCTCCGTCGAGACTAACCTACCTCTTGCTGACCGCTTTGGGGCTTTCGTTGTCTGGGGTTTACGCCACAACACATAGAAACAAACGCTCGTACTCGTCGGCTCACCGCACTTGCACAACACAATCTCACCCACTAGCTCCCGCCTAGGCTACACTTCGTATTCCGTCGGCTTGGGAACGCCTTGGCACGCCAAGAACTCTCTCAAACTCGCCGGCTCACCGTCTTGTCCACCTACTTTGGTCCTTTCAACGTCTCTGTTCCCTGAGAGATTCCTCCTTGTCTCCTTGTTACTTCACACACTTGCCTATTCACTCGTTTAGCTCGTACACTTTTCAACACGCACTCGCATCAATTCTCCGTAAGACACTGACAGACTGATAGTCCCTCCTTTGCCCTTTCGTAGCCTCTCAGTGCAACTGTTGTTCCGCTGCTCTCGTACTGCCTAGCAACCCAAACGGTACACTCGCAGCCGTCTAGAATCTTTGGTCCCGTTCACAATGGCGTTCCTTTCTGTACTGCATCCGCTACGGTACTATCTGGGCGTGCAGAAATGTCTCGAAATCGCCTTCCCGCGCACCGCTTAGTTGTCGTCAGCGCTGCTCGCTCGCTGCCTAGCAACAAGAAATCCAATCGTCTTCTTGAATATTCGTCTGCCGTTGACAACCAACTTGCGTTGTCAGACTCGTAAATAACCGACCTTTCAGCTCGGCTCAGAGGCCTACGCTGGTTACCGACGACGCCGTTGGTCCCTGCGCCAACTCCGTCATCTGCGTCGTCGTCTTCTCCGCAACGGCTCTCCGGCGAATTCGCCTTTTCCCCCCTCTCCTGCCCGTTTTCCCTGTTTCAACCGTCTTTTATGAGGAAACGTATGCCATACGACTCCTCACACTCCATTTAGCTTTCTAACAAGGTTCCAAAAAGATTTTCCGTCCTTCACATTTCCAATGTCCCACTCCATACTTTTGAAGTAAAGCTTCTCTTTTTCTCTAAATATGATTTTATAGAGAGCGTTCGCATGCTGGTATATCCATTTGTCCTCTGACGTATTTGATTTTGTAGCCTTTTTGAGCGCGATTTGTGAACCATTTAAAGCTTCTTCACAGTTAAAATCAAACGAGGGTTGCTTCCACTTTTGCGCTATTGGCCTTTGCGTACATTTTCCAGCTGATGTAATACTTTCAACTGGATCATCTAAGTCCAATTGTTCTTTTGTTGCTCTCGGCATAGTCCTTGAATACATCTCAGCTTGGGTATTAATTGACTACTTTTTTCTGCTAAGTCAATGTCAACTGACAGCGCAACATTTACGATAAGGGGCAAATGATCGGAGAAGTTTTCTGTTTTGATTTTAATGTCCTGCAAATAATTGTGCCACTTTCTTTGAATCAAGCAATAGTCAATTGTAGAAGTTGCCTGGCCACGCAGAAATGTGTAGCCCCTTCCTCATCGCTGTTGACGATTGTAAAGCGACAGTCTTCACACAGCTCCATCAATTTCTTTCCTTTTTTGTCTACAACTGCATCTTTTGCTTTTCTTGGGGCGTTCGCAAATTTCTCATGCGCTGTGGGTTCTGCGATCTCAGCCTGCTTACTTACTGTTCGTACATTCAGATCAGGGTATAATATATAGCCTTTCGTTTAAAAGTGAGAGGTCTATTACCGTGATTTGTTCCACTATTATTAATTTACTAAACTGTTTTAATTTCTTCTTGATTCCGTATAATATTCCCCCGCTCCACTGTATGTTGTAAGCACAGAAATATGGTTCATAGAGTTCCAGGCTTTTCTCAACGAATGTTTCAAGCAATACAAATATGTCGTGCTCGTTTATCATGTTAAAAAATTGATTTTGAATTAACTTGCTGCTTAGCCCAGCTATATTATAGGACAATACTTTTAAGTTAGCTTTACAATTGTCGTTCAGGTCTCTATCTCCCTTGCTTAGATTTCTAGTTGGATTTTGCATTTGTGGACTAGCTTTATTGAATTTAAACTTTGTTTTTCTTCTTTTATGTTGCCTTTTCTTTTTCAGTTTTTTGGGGACACCTTTCTATTAGTTTATTGTAAGTTACATTATCTACAGTAAGAGTTTGATATATTTTCAACAATGACAGGTATACGTTTCCTTGCCGCATACTAGCTCGTGTTTGCCGTTCCAATAATACCAACTATTTTCCATCCTCATGGAGTCATTTTTAACTAGGACATTTACTTCTTTGTTGAGCGATTGCAGATGTCAGATGGCAGACAGCTCTTTTTCGACATACACATACGACCCTGTTAATTTCCTAGCGTTCTTAAATATTTCATCCGCGTGCTCAATTGTAGCCATTTCGGTGATTAGAATCCTGCTCTGTTCCCGTTCCGATAATATTCTGGTTGCCATGATCTTTGGTTTTGTTATGCACAATTTATTTTTGCAAATTTCAGACGCGGCATCTTTGGGCTCTTTTAATTCGGCTACGCCCCTGAAAATCACGTTTTTCCTTTTTGACTGGCTAATGAGCCTATCTATTTCTTTTTGGTCTTTTTCTCTATCTGTTTTAATTGGCTCAAGCTCTAGCTTAAGCCGGCTGTTTTCGGCCATTATTGCATCTACTTGGGGCGAAACCTCCATCATCCGGCCATTCAGCGCCAAAATGTAGTCTTTAGTAGCCAGATGCTTGAGTTTATCATCCAGCGTTGAGGACAGTGATTTTCATCACTTGCATTTACTATCGAATAACTCTCGCTCTACTATCGACTAACGCTCTCTCGCATTCGGCTCTCTAACTCTCTGTTCGTGCAATGAGCATCAACCCTTTGGCAGTCAGTAATAAAGCGATCGGTGTTTGGTGCGAATGTCCCTGTGTATTCTTTTGAGTTACCACAATTCAGAAGTGGGATCACCAAAGCCACAAAGTATAAATTTTCCTGACCACTCGTGCGTCTAAAATTTAAACAAAATAAAAACAATCAAAATGAGTGACTAAATTGACATTAAACTATACAGTGTGTGCGCCTTGCGAAATTCGGCACGTACATTGAATTTGGCGACAAGCGGCACAAGAATAAGTAGACGGCGAAAATATGGATAGAGTTGCCACCTTGTGCCAAAAGGTCGTGCAGCTGCAAAAAGAAAATGCATAATTAAAGCAACAACAAGTTAATGAGTGTTCAGTTGGCAACAAATATTTCATGAACGCAATTTCTGAGGCAACGGTTGAATATGATTGAAGCGAACCGCCAGACAACTGAATCAAAGAACTAAAAAAAGTGTCTTCTGTTTTTGGCCTTGAGGAAAATTTAATGCGAGTTCTGCTGCTATGTAAGCTGAAAGGAAAAGCACATCTGTGGGTTCATGCCAACCCGGAGCGGTTCACATTATCTGTGGACGAGCTGCTCCAACAGCTGCAAGTGGAATTTAGCCCTAATGAGAAGACAAAGCTGCGTGAAAAGTTCGAGACTCGTTGTAGTATGTATACATTGAGTACATCATAACAAGTGCTCTGTGTACACATATATACTATTAAATACAATTTAATACAAAGTAATCCAAATGCAACACTTTGGTTCGCTTACACTTAACATACTATAGGCAGCCAGCATAAGATTGCTGAGCCTGCATTTCCCATAAGCTAAGGCGCTCTGCCGCTCTCTGTAACTTAAGCCTTTTGTTTACTTGTATGCATATACATATGCGAGCAGCCGCTACCACTTATTTACCGGTACATATATATACGCATAAGAACAGCCTTTACTTTATGTAATTAGATCTAAGAATTTTTATGCATTTAATAAAGAATCATTCTCGCTTGCCTGGCCGAACGAGCAAGAACTAAAAAGCTTTTGATATTGTTCAATTAATATTAAAAACATATTACAACGTATATGGCAGACTAATGACAGTTTCGCAGACTATGTGAGTAGCAAAATATCGCTCGCTAAGGGATTCCACATCGACGAGGAAGAGATTGTGGAATGTATTGTTGAGGGCATCCCCGATCCTCAACTCCGCCTTCAAGTAAACATCCACGGCTGGACATCGAAGGAGCAACTTCTGGGTGCCTTCTCTAACATTCGCTTGAAACCAGACGACGTGCGCAGTGTTGAGCGTTCCATGGTGCGCACCTCAAAGCGTCATTCGGAGCGCACCTCAAAGCGTCATTCGGCGCGCCCTCCAGTGCGCCATTCTGCGCGTCATTCAACGTGCCAAGCAGCCCGCTCTCCAGCGCGCCAAACTGTGCGCTCGCCGGCGCGCCGTCCCTGGATTCAGCGTGCACGTTCTCTAGCACATAGCACAGGGCGTGATCCAGATGATCGAAACAACACTTTGGGCGCCACTGGAAGAGAGATTGTGCGCTGTTACATTTGTAACTCAATTGGGCACATGGCGGCGCAGTGTGAAAAACCCAAATGTAAATATGGAGCCAGCTATGGGTGTGGCAGCATCGAGCATCAAGTTAAGGATTTTCCGTAAAGAAAGGCGATGACTCGTAAGCACCACCACCGTAAAAAAGGCAATGAATATGTAATCGATAGTTCTAATACTTCGATTCGTTTAGGATGTTTAATCGACACGGGGAGCCCGATAAGTTTTGTGAAGCAGTCAGCATTACCAAAAGATATTAAATATGACATTTGCAAAAATAATTCTTATGTTGGTATAAATAAAAGCACCTTAAAAGTGTTTGGTCAAATTCAATGTTACAATTTATTAAATGGCGAACAAATAAACTTTACATTACTGATCGTACTGGGTAGAGATTTTCTAAGTGCAGGTAAAATAGAACTTAGACAAAATAACATTACTCTGAATGAAACAACATTTGATTTGCAAGAAGAAAACGATATATTTAAGATCGACCTCACTTATCCTAAGAAATAATCTTACAACATCGATGATAATGTCAGCCAGCAGGTTATGTCACGATTTGAAAAACTGTTGAAAGAAAAATACGTCATGTCCAAACGTCCCGAAGTACCGACTATAAAATGCGAATTGAAATTAAGTCTGAAAATCGATAAGCCGTTTAACTGTCCGCCTAGACGATTATCATGCAGTGAGAAAGTTACGCTTCAAAAAATAATTGATGGGCTTTTGGAAAAAGGACTTATTAGACCTAGTGATTCAGAATACGCTTCGGGAGTCGTTTTGTTAGGATAGAAAACAGGAGAGACAAGAATGTGCCTTGATTATAGACCACTAAATAAGAAAACAACCATAGATCACTATCCCATTCCACTGATAGACGACTTAATTGACAAGTTGGCAAACAAGAGGTTTTTACAAAACTCGATTTGAAGAATGGATATTTTCATGTTTTTATTCATGCAGATTCCATAAAATATACTTCATTCACAACTCCGTTAGGACGATACGAGTTGTTGAGAATGTTTTTTGGCTTGACGAATGCCCCATCGGTTTTTCAACGATTTGTCAATAAAGTATTTGCGGACATAACAAGGTAGGATACGGTCGTTGTTTACCTTGATGACATAATGATAGCAACTGACGATATTGAAGAGCACTTTGACATTGTAAAGGAAGTATTTAAAAGGCTAGTGGACAATAAGCTCGAGGTGAGACTAGATAAGTGTGACTTCTTTAATTCTGTTGTTAAATATTTGGGATACATAATAAGTGGCGAAGGCATCCGGGCGGACGATAAAGAAATGCAAGGAGTAAGAGATTTCCCTATACCACAAAAGGCTCATGAAGTCGAAAGTTTTTTGGGTTTGTGTTCCTACTTTCGGAGTTTTGTAATAAATTTCTCGACGATAGCTAAACTTTATCTGATTTGACAAAAAGGGATCGAAAATTTGAATTCGGAGAAGAGCAGTTAAATAGTTTCGAAACACTGATAGAAAAATTGCTGGCGGACCCAATTCTTGCTTTGTACAGTCAAAACGACCCTACAGAATTGCACCGCGACGCAAGCTCTCTAGGCTTCAGAGCTATTTTGATCCAGAAAAAGAGAGATGGAAAACTACATTCAATCTTCTACTTTTCCAAGAGATCCACTGTTACCGAATCGAGGTATCATAGTTTCGAACTGAAAACATTGGCGACTATTTACGCTCTTCAAAGACTTTGAATATGTTATGGTACTGCTTTTTGCTCGAATGGGCAACCCGGCTGGCTCAGCGCATCTCTGGGGGGTCTTTCCCTTGCCCGCAGTCCATACAATCACGAGTTCGACATTAATCCCATCACTCGCAAACAACTTATTCAAAAACATCAACAAATCTTACGGTCACCAAAATAGACAAACAAAAAAAACAAACAAGTCCGGGTTTGTGGCTTGGCTGGTCTTGCCACAGCGCTCCCGCCCATCCTGTGATGCTTCATTCAACCTTCCAAACATCACCCATTCTCACGGGGATTAGCCTAATCCGAGGCTTTCTCCACATCCTCTCTCCTCCAGCAGAAAACCTTAGCACTTCATTTTAACGTGACAATTATTTCTTTAAAACTATACAAATCTCATGTGTGCCAACTTTTAATTTAAAGAGAATTTTGTATCTGTATATTTGAATATCTTTTACTTGCCCTTATGAGCAACGTAAGAGTCCCAATTAACCTTGATTTAATCCAAATTCGATTTTAATATTATTAAATTTTTCTACGTGCACTTTGACAAATCCTTCCTTTCCTAACGGAGCTCCACTGGGACGGTCTAGGGGCACTATGTTGATCAAAGGTAGGTTCATTTGGAATCCCCAGACGAGTATCATTTGGACAATCACAACAAATATAATAAATAAATAGGCAACAATATAAATAAGTAATAAGTAAATAATCAATAAATAAATAGCAATAAATAAAAAAGCAATAAATAAATATAGTTTTTAGGATTTTTAAATAAAGATAAATAATAATTGAATATTTTTATACTCTGTACCGTAGGTACATAGAGTATATTAAGTTTGTGCAAAAGTATGTAACAGCCAGAAGGAAGCATCTCTGACCCCATAAAGTATACATATTCTTGATCAGCACCAACAGCCGAGTCGATATAGCCATGTCCGTCTGTCAGTATGTCCGTATGAACGCACAGATCTCAGAGATGGAAAGAGATAGAGGTTTGACATGTATCGGACATATGCTTCTTATATCTGCAGGCAGATCAAGTTTATTTTCAATTTTAGCCACGCCCCCTTCCGGCCCCGCAATATGTAAAAAAAACGTCATATCTCCCACAGTTTTAAGGAAAGATGGTTTGTTTCTTCTGGACATATTTAGTAATCAGGATAACGATCCGCCAAAGGAATGCCGAAGATCGGATGAACGGTTGTAGAGTTATGATCAAAAGACTGTTCGCTACTGCCTTCAGCTACTGCAGCATCAAAATTTGTACTAAGCGTATAATTTCGTTGGTACAGAGTATGTTATAGTAGGGCTTGACCGACTCTCTTTTCTTGTTTTTTTTTTGATATGGCTTGCAAGAAACGGCTTTTCTTTCCCCCTTTATTTTGCAGGTATGTATACATTAATACTAATGTATAATCTATCGATTATCTCTCGCGCGAACTTAGCATTATAGCTCTTGCTAAAATCGCTTAGCGTGAAATTTCGCCTATATACCTTTTGACCAGGTGCTGCTTGGAATCTATGGACTCTCTTGTCGTATTGTTGCCGACTCTCCTCGTATGCTAACTGGAGTTGCTGCTGCACCCGATCATAGATGATCCGGATCTTGTCAGCATGGCCCAAATCCGCCAAATCGTGGTCGCACATTGACTTCAACTTCTAAGCCAGTTTATACTGGGTACCGTTAAGGTACATGTGGTGTCCGAACCCCGCAAAGAAAGGAGTCATGCCCGTCGCCGAATGAACCGCATTGCGTATAGCCACTTCGATTTCCGGCAAGAAAGCATCCCATTTCCTGTGATCTTCTTGCAAATACGACCGAATAGCGGCCAAAACGCTCCGGTTCACTCGTTCGGATGCATTGCTCTGAGGCGAGTGAACTGGTGTTTTCAGATGGTTCACCCCGTAGGCCTCAATCATGTCTTGGAACGTCTTCGAGATGAATTGTCTGCCATTATCCGAATGGATTGTTTCGGGTACTCCGAATTTGAAAAATACTTCGCTCACCAGGAACTCGATCACATTCGGCGCTGCAGCTTCCCGCATGGCCTTAATGAAGGTAAATTTGGAAAAAATGATCCACCACTATAAATATCCAAGCGTGACCACGCTGAGGTCCTTCATGGACATCAGCCACTTCAGACTAGCGTGATCCGTGATGCACGTAAACGGCATCCCTTCAACGTAAGGCCTGAATTTATGGATGGCCAAAATTGCTGCTAGACACTCCTTCTCTGTAACGGAGTAATTCTTTTGATGCTTGTTTAGTTTGGCCGAAAAAAATGCAATTGGCCGTTCGTGCTTATCTGCATCTATTTGGAACAGGACTGGTCCAACGCCTACTTGCGATGCATCACACTGGATAAAAAATCTTTTCGCAAAGTCTGCGTGAACTAGCACCGGCGCTGATGTAAGTGCCCTTTTCAAAACCTCTACCGCCTGAATCGCTTCTTCGCTCAACTGGAACTTGCCTCCGCACTTTTTTAAAGTCGCAGCCACCGTAGCAAAAATTTTTTATGAATCTGCGGTACCACCCAGCAGTACCCAAAATCGCTCGCACTTCCTTTACGGATCGAGGAACCGGTATGTTTGGTATGGCTGCTACTCTGCCAGCATCCATCTTTAAATCCCCTCCACCGACAACGAAACCGAGGTAATTTAAAGTCTTGAAGCAAAATTTGGACTTTTTTAACCCTATGGTTTAATTTGCTTCCCGCAGACAATGTGCAACCCGCTCCAAATGCACTAAATGCGATCTAAAATCCGCAGATATAATAAGGAGATCATCCAGATACACAAAAATGTTGGACCTCAACTCTTCCGGGATTAATTTGTCCATCAACCGGACCAAGCGCTGAGCAGCGTTGCAAAGCCCGAACGGCATTACCCTAAATTAGTAAAGGGGTCTGCCGGGGACCGTAAACTCGGCATAATCCCTAGATTTTTCCTCGAGATCGAACTGCCAAAAAGCGAATTTTAAATCAACGCTCGAGATGAAGTGAGCTTGGACTATCCTTGAAAGTATTCCCTCAATGCAGGGAAGTGGTCCCCTGATTGAGACTTCTGCGAATACTCGCGGATCTATTCCATCTCCGCTCTCGACTGCTTCGACCACTTGGCGATTCACCAACTTTCTTCTTTTAAATCGCTCTCGAGCCTTTTTAGCGTGTCGGATCACTACCCTCATGCCTTCTAAACTCCGATCTTCAAAGATGCTGTTTCTGGCCTGTGCGGATTTTCTCTTCATACGGTAAATATCTAAGACTACGGCTATTTTGGCATGCACTATTATTAACCTTAATCCTATTTTCATTCCCTAGTTCTGGACGCACCCAGCCGCCCGTTTTCCGCGCAGTCGGGACATTTCGGCGAGATTGTTTCTGGACGCGCACAGCGGAAGCAAAATATCTTCCTCTCCAACGAGTCGCAGTCCCTGAATCCGTGCTCGGCCTTGCCACAATTCCAGCATCCGGAGCTAGTTGGTCTGTTGCCTGCCATTCTTACTTCATTGACCTCGACCTCTGACTCAACCCCATTCGGATCGGCTAGTGCCTCGCTCACTACCATCTTTCCGCCTGGCTGGTATCGCGACTGAGGCAGGTAAGAAGATCTTCCTCTACGACCAACACTCCTTTCCACCTCGATTCACTCATCTCTGAGGTCATCAAGCGAACGAACCTTCATTGCATAAACGTATCGCGCAATGCTGTCTCTCACGCCCTTTTTTACAATTTTTACCAGCTGATCGTCATCAAGAGGTTTGCGGAGTCTGGACGACAGCTGGGGCATCACATGGATGTAGTCATCCCCGCTTTCCCCAGTAAGCTGTTCTCTTTGGAGGAGTTCGTGCATGCGATCATGGTCACTTTGATGACCCCGAAACCGGTAAGGCATTTCGAAGTTGAAACCAATTATCAATCCTGGCTTTGCGTACGTGAACCCAGTTCCAGTCTCTAGCGCGGCCTGACAACAAAATATGAAATTCCCTAATAATTTCCTGCCATGGGCAACGCTACTGCCGCTCGGAGAGCGTTCCAAATTATGGCTTTGGCGGCGGTCTCGGAGGTACCTTTGGGATCATAGGTGCTTTCCCATCGGACACTACTTCCGACCTGCAGGGAATGGACCCGCGGCTGCCCCTGTATATGTACCCTATATCGTTCTTGATAAGCGGCTATTGAGGTCGGCGGTGATCCCACAGGCCTGATGACATCATTAATCATTTTCATCAAGTCTGAGAATCCCCGTTGAAATTCCTCGCGCAAAACGTCCGAAATGTGTGCCAACTTTTAATTTAAAGAGAATTTTGTATCTGTATATTTGAATATCTTTTACTTGCCCTTATGAGACAACGTAATAGTCCCAATTAACCTTGATTTAATCCAAATTCAATTTTAATATTAAATTTTTCTACGTGCACTTTGACAAATCCTTCCTATCCTAACGGAGCACCACTGCGACGGTCTAGGGGCACTATGTTGATCAAAGGTAGGTTCATTTGGAATCCCCAGACGAGTATCATTTGGACAATCAGAACAAATATAATAAATAAATAGGCAACAATATAAATAAGTAATAAGTAAATAATCAATAAGTAAATAAGCAATAAATAAAAAAGCAATAAATAAATATAGTTTTTAGGATTTTTAAATAAAGATAAATAATAATTGAATATTTTTATACTCTGTACCGTAGGTACATAGAGTATATTAAGTTTGTGCAAAAGTATGTAACAGCCAGAAGGAAGCATCTCTGACCCCATAAAGTATATATATTCTTGATCAGCACCAACAGCCGAGTCGATATAGCCATGTCCGTCTGTCAGTATGTCCGTATGAACGCACAGATCTCAGAGATGGAAAGAGATAGAGGTTTGACATGTATCGGACATATGCTTCTTATGTCTGCAGGCAGATCAAGTTTATTTTCAATTTTAGCCACGCCCCCTTCCGCCCCCGCAATATGGAAAAAACGTCATATCTCCCACAGTTTTAAGGAAAGATGGTTTGTTTCTTCTGGACATATTTAGTAATCAGGATAACGATCCGCCAAAGGAATGCCGAAGATCGGATGAACGGTTGTCGAGTTATGATCAAAAGACTGTTCGCTACTGCCTTCAGCTGCTACTGCAGCATCAAAATTTGTACTAAGCGTATAATTTCGTTGGTACAGAGTATGTTATAGTCGGGCTTGACCGACTTTCTTTCTTGTTTTTTTTTTGATTTGGCTTGGAAGAAACGGTTTTTCTTTCCCCCTTAATTTTGCAGGTATTTTGTAACAGTTTAAGCCATGCCGCTATTTTTGTGAGGTCACCACACATGGATTAAAGGCGGTCATTAATTTTCGCCTAAGCCGCTGGCTGTGGCCGTGGGCATAAGCCCCAGCTTGGCGCGATTTATGCCCACTAAGCGATCGGAACGGACTCACTTGTTATATTTTTTTCTTTGAATTGATGGCGGTTTCCTCCACGAAAATTGGTATCTCGAAGACACGCGGGACGTCTGAGTCTGGGACTAATCTTCGCTCCGAGAAAACAGGATGGTGGTGGCCGGTGATCAATCCTTTCACCGGACCACGCTGAAAAGACAACCACACCAATTGGCCTAAACCTCACTTTTCTATTCGCTATTACCATTTTTCCAACTCACGTTTTATATATATTAATCAAGTTTTTTATTTAATTTTTACTTTCGACTTATTTCCGACTTAGGGCAGCAAAATTGTGCCTAAAACTGAATATCAATTAATTTTAAATAAGTTTCCCGTTTTATTTTATTTTTTTTATTTTTTTCACTACCTTCTCCAACGGCCGAGCTTAAAGGTTGAACTGTTGCTCGTCAACCACTTGTCCTCCCTTTATCGGCTCACCCTGCCTCCTTACTGGGCTTGTCTCACTCCCCGATCCTCTCTAGGAATCCACAGAGCGAAATGGCAACAAGATCGGCTTTATCCGCCACCAGAGGGCGCTTTTCCCCTTTATTTTCCACAAGTCCCGCCCTTTAAGGCCCATAATGCCATCACTACCGTGAGCTCGCACATACACGGCCCTCTACCTATCGCTCACTAATACTAATGTATAATCTATCGATTATCTCCCCATCCCTAACACACTTCTACAAAACATAAATACCGATGCCAACAAATATACCTATTCGGTAAACATTCCAAGATAATTACGGATTGCAACTCACTCACCATGACTTTAAACAAAAAGGATATGAATCCCAGGATCGCAAGGTGGGCATTGGAGTTGCAAAACTATGACTATATATTAGAACATCGAGCAGGTATTCACATGAAGCATGCCGGTGCACTCAGCAGGTGTACAAATGGGTTAACAATTGACAGCAATACGTTTGAGGAAAATTTAATAATTTGCCAGGGAAGGATGAAAAATTGAAATCGGTAAAGTCACTGCTAAAGAAATCAGAACATAAATACCACGAAATGCGAAACGGGGTAGTTTACAGAAAGAAGAATGATAGGACAATAGCGTTTTGTGTACCTGAAGATATGGCAGAACATGTGCTTTACAAGTATCACAACGAGATGGGACACATAGAGATCGACAAAATGACAGAAATTATTTCTAAAATTTTATTATTCAAATCAAAACAAAACCACTTTAGTTCCTTACAAATATTGATAGAGTCATACATTGATATAAGGCACTGTAAGAACTAAAATTCAACGAGAAAGCGAAGCTAACTTCGTCTGTGCCGAAGTTTTATACCCTTGCAAGTGCTCGCTTAATACTTTTCAAAAAATACTTTTTTCCATTTTCCGACCGATCGTTCTTATGGGAGCTATATGATATAGTCATCCGATTTGGACAAAAACTTGTAGAATTATGTAAAAGCATGAGAAACAAACAAATACAAAATTGCAGGATGCTACCATTAAAAACAAAAAAGTTTTTTTAACTAAGACTGTTTTTCACTTGGTAGAATTATAAAAAAACATAGAAAACCTACGATTACAAAGATGGGAGACGTTTCCATTGAAAAGAAAAAAGTTTTTCAATGCAAGAACAGATGAGAATGCAAGGCCTTCTCATTCAACTGCTTCGCAACAACCCAAATAATGGCTCTCCTAAGAGTATCACTCTGGAATGCAAATGGCATTCCTCGCAACAAAGTGGAATAATCCAAATTTCTCCAAGACAATCAAATCGACATAATGCTTCTTGCGGAAACTCATCTGACGGACCGTTATAATTTCCAATTATCGGGATATGCATTTTACGGCACAAATCACCCAGATGGTAAAGCCCATGGCGGAACTGGTATCCTAGTCAGAAGCCGCATCAAACATTATCCACTAACGGGATGTTCGGAAACCTACCTACAAGCCACATCAATATGCGTAGAATCTAAACGAGGCAATATCACTCTGTCTGCGGTTTACTGTCCCCCACGATTTACAATATCAGAAAATCAATTCCTAGATTTCTTTAGTACACTTGGTCAACGCTTCTTCGCTGCGGATGACTATAACTCGAAACATCCCCAATGGGGCTCCAGACGGACTAATCCCAAGGGGAAGCAACTCTACAACGTACTCACGCGCATCAAACAAACTCGACTATGTATCTCCGGGAGGGCCTACATACTGGCCAGCAGATCCAAAGAAAATACCCGATCTTATAGACTTTGGTAAAACAAGAAAAGTTCCACAAAACCTGGTAACTGCAGAAGCCCTTGCAGACTTGTCGTCAGACCATTCTCCAATAACTTTCACCCTTCTGGAGTGCCCTCAGATCAGACAATATCCTCGGAGACTGACTTCACACAAGACAAGCTGGCTCAAATACAAAAATTATATCAGCAGTCACATCGAGCTGAGCCCGACCATAAACAGCGAAGTAGATATTGAAAACTCAGTAGAAGCCCTCAGTTCTATCATTATTGCTGCTGCTCGTCATTAAAACCCCCAAACAACAACAATAACTCCTAAGCAAGATAGTAGATTAACGAACAGCTACATAGACCGACTGGTGTCTGAAAAGCGGCGTGCAAGAAGAGATAGGTCGCCTGCGTCAAAAAATCGTCATACTTCGCAAAGCACTCGAAGCGGAAGAGCAGCTAGCCCATAGCCGTTACATAGAAAAACTATCGCCAACAAGCACCAAATTTCCCCTATGGAGAGCACATGCAAGCATAAAACCACCTGCAAAGGTAGACACGCCTTTAAGGGACCTGAGTGGAAGTTGGGCCCGCAGTGACGAAGACAAGACAAATGTCTTTGCACTTCACCTTAGAAATGTCTTCCAGCCAAATCCACCAAATAATGACTATGCACTTCCATTGGTTCCCATCGCCGCACAAACTGACCCAATTAAAGTTCATTCACTTGAAATAAAAAATGATATCGGAGATCTACAACCCAGAAAAGCGCCTGGACATGATTTTATTACGCCTAAAATTATAATGGAACTTCCAAGTCCTGCCATAACATATATTTCAAGACTTTTCAATGCAGTACTGCGATGTGGATACTTCCCAACCCAATGGAAAAAGTCCACAATCATAATGATCCATAAACCAGGAATGGATAAAACCCAAGCCTCATCATATAGACCCATTAGTCTGCTACCTTGCTTATCAAAACTTTTTGAGAAGATCTTACTCCGTAAAATTGATTCCCATGCACAAAATATCATTCCATCACACCAATTTGGGTTCCGAGCTAAACACGGGACTATTGAGCAAGTCAACCGCATAACTTCAGATATTCGGACTGTGTTTGAAAACCACGAATACTGCTCTGCCATTTTCCTAGATGTTGCCCAAGCATTTGACCCCGTATGGTTGGACGGTCTTACATTCAAGATAAAGACAATGCTTCCACCAAATACACACAAAAGTCCTAGAAAGTTACGTCAGTAACAGAGTATTTACAGTTCGTCAAAATGAGTAAACAACAGAAGAGTTCACAAGGGAAGTATCGGAGTACCGCAGGGAAGTGTTCTTGGTCCTTTCCTATACGTACTATACACTGCCGACATACCAACAGACTCTCGACTTACAATAAGTACTTTTGCGGATGATACGGCAATATTAAGCAGATCGCGATGTCCAATTACCGCAACAAGACTTTTGGCAAGCCATCTTAACGACGTGGAAGAGTGGCTGGCCAACTAGCGTATTAAAATCAACGAGCGAAAGTGTAAACACGTGACGTTCACACTCAACAGAAGCACCTGTCCCCAGCTATCACTAAACGCGACTTTGATCCCGCAATCAAACGATGTTGTATACCTAGGTGTACACCTTGATAGAAGGCTCATATGGCTCATACTCGAAAAAACTTCAGATAAAGCTTAAAGCCAACAGCTTTCACTGGCTAATTAACTCCCGTTCCCCTCTAAAGCTGGAATATAAAGTCTTACTGTACAAGAGCATCATAGAGTCTGTCTGGACCTATGGCTCGCAGTTATGGGGAAATGCTTGTGCGAGCAGCGTGGACATCCTCCAAAGATCACAGTCGAGAATCCGTAGAACCATCACTGGAGTGCCATGGTACATTCGCAATGATTGTATCCACAACGACCTCAGCATCTCACTGGTTGAAACTGAAATAGAGGAACTTAAGCGCAAATATTCTGAGAAGCTTCTAGCCCACCCAAACCAACTTGCAAAATCTCTCACCATGCTGGCAACGCAATCTCGCCTCCGAAGAAACGACCTACCAACCCAGCGACTGACTTGAAGGGCCGTAGAACACAAACTACCTCCAATAGGGGATAGTTTTTAAAATAGTTTCTAGATTAAGATTTAAAAAATTATTGTTAGTCTCTTTAAGAGAAGATCCAATAAATACCAGCCAAGCATAAAAAAAAAAAACTAGTTTTCCGCAGTGTGTGTGTGTGGGGTAATCCATCATAAAATTACTTTTACTTGCCGCGAGATTTTTCAACTCAGATTAGGCAACGTCCAAGAGTTCATATAAATAATATAAGTAAATAAATTGTGTGCATTATAAATATTAATGTGCCGTGTAAGTTGTAAGGCTTCAGAGTCATGAGATATCCGAGCAAGAGAAGGAGCGAGCGGGCGCATTGGTTGGTTGGTTGGATGGATATGGATGATGTGGATCAGACACGCCATGTGGCAACAAGCACTAAAGAATTTCTAATGTAACCTAAATAGCTGGGTGGTTTGGCCACAGCCTGTTGCTGATCGATTTGCCTGCCCTTTTTTGGGCTCTCTCTCTTCAAAAAGAGCTGTCTACATAAAATTACCACAGAGTTATTCCCAGAAAAGTTTGTTTGCCACACGAAATGCTGTTTTATTCAAGACGAGAGAATGGGAAGTCGGGAAGTTGAAAAACTTTACATTTTATTGCATGCTTTTGGGGGTATTTTATTTTTATTTACTTTTTATTCGGTTCTGTTCGACTCAATGTCCAAATAACATCTGATTGAAAGTCCTAATTTTGCAAAGCAAACGGATACTTTGGCACTTTACCAATTAGTTGGATAAAACTTAAATGTATTGCAATTATTTGAAATCGTGGAATCTATACAACTGTCTTGTTTGTCATATTTATCGCAAAATGTAAACCGATCTTCCCAACATTCTGCCAAATAATTCATTTTATTTACTTAGGAAGCCCATTTGTCTGCTTTTTCAAGTTGGATTCTAGGAAATCGATAGAATTGTTTTGTGCGCGATTACTTCGATACCAAAAACATTGAAAACATTGTTCAGACAACAACAAATTCAATTCAAATAAATGATTTTAATACAAGAATGTAAGATTATAAAATTGAGGAGAAGATTCCGTCGAGGGGCTCGAAGCCGTTGGAAAGATTTGTTGACAGATTTTGAGGTGATATTTTGCTTGCGAAAGAAAACATTTTCTGCCACTGCCAGAATGGAGTTCATTCAGTAAAGTTATATAGTTATAGTTCATAAATATCAAAATGACCAGTGGTGCATTTTTATATACATTAAAAAATAGATAGGTTTCTGCCATTTTATAAATATGATTTTTAAATGATAATGATTCTATTCAGGACCAACAATATATATTTATCCAGTCAATATGTTCTCAAAGTTCTTCAATATTCCTTACATAGAAAAAAACATATTCCTTGAACCGAACCTTTTTCCAAACAGATGGCAACCGGCTCGGGATGTTAAATGTGTTAAAGGTCCGTTTCCGGATCCGCTGTGATGGACCTTATAAACCCGAGCCGAACCGGTTCTCCAGGTCCTCTGGCGTTTAAAGAAATGACGCTCTAAGAGGTTTCTTACTTTTGTTCCCAATCTGTTTTGAAAACCATAACAACAAATTAGAAACTTAGCTCTGAAAGGGTTTTGAACCAACCGATCCGGTCGGTTCCGACATATTAGTAGTGTGCAGCAAAAAGAAGACGCTGTGCAAAATTTCAGCTCGATGGCTTTAAAACTGAGAGACCAGTTCGCGTAGAAACAGACAGACAGACGGACGGACAAAGCTCAATCGACTCAGCTCGTCACCCTGATCAAGAATATATATATATTATATATATAGTCACATATCCACCACTCCACGATCCAATACAAGATCCCATACATTTATCACGATCTAACACTTAAATTGTAACCAGACACACACACATAAAATCTAACACTTGAGTTGTAACAAGACACACACACATAAACCCAAAAATCCAAACACATAAATTTCCATATTTTTGGTGACAATAACAATTCAGGCGGCTCAGACATAAACATAAAAACGCTAGCATAAACATCCGCTCCAATCGTTATTCCCACCAAGAACAAAACGCTGATGCAGCTCAAATTATCGGCTGATGCAATCCACTCTCAAATTATGAAATGAGAAAAGAGAGAAAAGCTTTTTGATCTTCACTCCCAAAAAGCTATTAACCGAGGTTTGCTAAGCAGCAGCTGCAGAACCACACATTGAGTTTTACTTGACATCGCAACCGCGACACATCTTAGTCTCTAAGATTGTACTACTTCATAACATAAGTTGTCGATAATAAATAAAGAAATTATATTTTTTTATTTTTTTTCAAACCGAACCATTGACTTCTCATTGGCGCAGCCGGTAGGATAAGTCTGACGTTTTTAAGGATCGATCAAGATCTTAGTGCTAGTACGGGTTGTAAACACTTACAAAGAAAATACTCAGTGCTAAACGTTGTATACTTGTCCGCACAAGAACCCGCGTGAAATAAAATCAAAAGTCGTCGTAGCCCGCTTTAACCTACAAAGTGTGACCGCTAATCGTGACGCGCAAAAATCTTCATAATTAAAGCCCGCTTAAACAAAGTGTGACCGCTACAAAGTTATATGAAAATTAAAATTGATTTTTAACTCGCACCCCAAAAAACCCTATTCACAATTAAAGCCCGCTTAAATTCTAGTGTGACCGCTACAAAGTTATGTGAAAAAAACAAAGTCGATTTTTTTTTTTACTAAAAATCGCAAATCATACCCCTAAAGAAACATCACCAACAAGTGAACAATCTAAACAAAAATTCCCAAAAAACCAATCAACATGCCAGACCCAACACCAACATCCGCTTCAACATCAGCACCAGCAGTACTACAGCTATCAGAGCAGCATCTAGGCCAAGCTCTAGGACAAATTAGGCAGGTGCCTACCTTCTCCGGATCATCGGAAGACCTCTGCGCATTTATAAGAAGAGTCGACTTCATTATGCAATTGTACCCAACACGAGATGTTAGGCAACACAGCGTGCTATTCGGGGCAATTGAGATGCAAATTTCTGGAGACGCCCAGCGAGTTTCCCAGCTATCAGCAGCTAGCAATTGGACAGCACTAAAAAGCACACTCATCGACGCCTTCAAGATCCAGACCCCATTCGAAGAACTGCTAAGACGTCTATATAACACTCAATTTAACGGAAGTATCCGTAAGTTTGTCGAAGAATTAGAATATAAGTCATTTGTTATTTCAAGTAAACTAACTTTGGAAGACAATACACTGAACACACACATCTACACTAATGCAATGAACAACACAATTAAAGACGTTATAATGAAAAAACTTCCTGACAGGTTATTTATGACTCTCGCAAGACATGACATAACCTCAATATTAAAATTGAAACAGGTAGCTCAGCAAGAAGGAGTTTTCGAAAACAATTTTTCCGATCGAACAAAATCGACCCAGTCAAATGGTCAATCAACCTCCAAAGGTTACAACAATCAGAAAAATAATGACAATCGTGGAAATAAGGGATTTTATTCTCAAAATTTCAATCAACCTCAGAATCAAAATCAGAATCAAAACAAAATCAGAATCGTGCTGAATCCAATCAGCAAATGCATCAAGAATTTAAACAAAAACTAAGCCACGGTAGAGTCCAGAACCCTATCAATTTTCAACAAAACCAAAATCATTCTACTGCTCCTAATCCACCCGTAAAAAGGCAACGCGAAAGTGGAAGTGGCCATCAAAAAATGGACATTTCCGAAAATTTTCATCAAGCAGCCTCGGAAACGGAAGAGGAAGACGAAGAAGAGGAACAAACCCATACATAAACTTGATTTTTAACAATAAAACCTTAAAATGTGTAATAGATACGGGTTCATCTATTAACTTAATGACAAAGAACCATTTAAATTTTCCAACCAAAAGTAACCAGCTTGAAGTACATACTATTAATGGTATAATAAAATTAAAACACAGTAGATACCTAAAACCCAGCA
>JAWNNO010005013.1:0-25588 GCA_035044985.1 Lordiphosa fenestrarum | reverse complement strand
AAGTGATTTTGATTCTGATTTTAATTTCGGTGTGACCAGATAAACTGGAGAAAAAGCCGAAAAAACTGTTAAATAAAACAAAATCAAATCACTTTGCAGGAACGACCTAAAATACTTGTTGATTATTGTCAGCTTGGCCGAATACAAAAATAAGAAACAAATTGATTTTAAATAAGCACCGCAAAATGCAAAAGATAAGCGGTAAGGCAGCTTTGTTTCAAAAAATCAAAAATAGCTTACTTGCGGAGTATATAACATTGGAGTTTTCGCAGCTTTCTAAAGGTACGTTGTAATCTTACTTTTGTATGGTTTTTTAATCGATTTTTCGATTTAAATAAAACTGCAGATCGTTCGAGGAGAAGACAGGATGAAATTGTTAACGAACTGTTAATGTATGGTATTCAAAGAGAACTTTACCGATATTTCATCCCCAACATAAAGCATTCTGTCCCTAAGTGCAAGCAGTTTTTATCCGATGTGCTGCCAAATGTGGACGAGAACCGTTTTAAACACTTCATAAGGGTAAACAGGAAAAGCTTCAACGCTATCTTGAGCTTAATTCAAAATTATGAAGTTTTTAATGGCGCAGCAGTCAACAGATCTCAATCAACGTGCAACTTATGATTGTTTTATATCGTCTTGGATCCAATGGCGAAGGATCCTCCATTATTAAAGCTGCAGCTTTGTTTGGGATTGGTGATGGTGGAACGATTCAAAGAGTAACGAGAAGGGTATTTAAAGCTATTTTGAAGCTTGCTGGTAGCTATATACGGTGGCCCAATCGTGCTAAGCGTAAAGCCCTTGCAGAAGCGTCACTTAATGAATTGCCCGAATGCATTGGCTATGTGGATGGCACTGAAATAAAGCTTGCTGAAAAGCCATTGCAAGATCCTGAGGTATATTTCTCACGAAAGCAACAATATAGCCTAAAGCTACAAGCAACATGTGACCGAAATAAAATAATTCGTCATTTGGTTGTTTGTTGGCCAGGAAGTGTCCACGATAGTAGAATATTTAAAAACTGTCCATTGTATACCAGGAATTTGATAATTTTGATAATTTACAGTGGGTAGCAGGAGACAGTGCATATAAGATAACACCACAGTTGTTGACACCATTTCACTCCAGTTCCACTGAGCTTTCATCGAACTCAAGAAAAGCGTTTAATTATTGCTTTAGCAGCTATCGCATCCGGATAGAGCATTGCTTTGGGTTGTTAAAGGAGCGCTTTGGCAGCTTGAAGGAGTTAAAAATACTCTTTTTCCCATTTTCCGACCAATCGTTCGTATGGGAGCTATTTGATATAGTCATCCGATTTGAACAAAAACTTGTAGAATTATGTAAAAGCACGAGAAACAAACAAATACAAAATTGCAGGATGCTACCATTAAAAACAAAAAAGTTTTTCTAACTAAGACTGTTTTTCAGACCTATCTTTTGTATGGCAGCTATACCTTATAGTTGTCCGATTTAAATAAAAATTGGTAGGATTATAAAAAAGCATATAAAACCTACGATTACAAAGTTTGGAGACGTTTCCATTGAAAAGAAAAAAGTTTTTGATACTAAAACTAGTTTACCGACCGATTGTTCCTATGGGAGCTATGAGATATAGTCATCCGATCCGGTCGGTTCCGACATATTAGTAGTGTGCAGCAAAAAGAAGACTCTGTGCAAAATTTCAGCTCGATAGCTTTAAAACTGAGAGACTAGTTCGCGTAGAAACAGACAGACGGACGGACGGACAGACGGACGGACAAAGCTCAATCGACTCAGCTCGTCACCCTGATCAAGAATATATATAGTTTATGGGGTCGGAAATGAATATTTCTATGCGTTGCAAACTTCTGGGCAAAATTATAATACCCTTTGCAAGGGTATTATCAAGATAAAGGATGATTATACTCTAAGAGAAGCTGGGTCATGGATGTTTGTGTGCGTTATATTACACAATATTGTCATGCAAAATAACAGTGATGACAATTTTAACATCGATTTTAACTCATATACAGAAGATGATAGAAATGATGACGACGCTAGCCAAATAATGTCGTCAAATGATGGAGAAGAAAAGCGAAAACTAATATTTCGCTTGATGAACATCGAATAAATATAATGCTCATAATTCATTAAAATCATTTTACCCGTGTTTAAATTTCTGCAGTCGAAGTAGCCAAATGTTTACTTTTCAGCAGCTCCTGCTGATATCGGTCAGAATCGAAAGTCGGCGACAGCAGCAATTGTTCGGATTTTGCAAGTCTGCAGCAGCGCCGGGTTCTTTCCAGATTTGAAATTGGAAAGTTGCAGCCGTGAGAATTGAGAGTAAACCACTTAACCGATCTAAAACCAAAGCTTATGTTATAAACCGAGCCTTCTGAATTAAAAAGAACCACTAAGCAGAATCTAATTTTTGATTTTATTAAACAAATTTTTTTAACTACTGAATATTTTTATATTTTAGTTTCAGTTCCATTATCTTAATTTCCTTATCGATTTCCATTTGCTTTATTTCCTTTTGATGTTCCAGTTCCATTGCCTTCAGTTCTTTTTTCATCATCATTTTCTTTTCGATTTTTTCCTTTTTCCTTTTTTTCTGTTTCTCCAAGCCCAACAACTCTTCATAAACTTTGCATTTTTTTTTCCTTGGTCCACTATTGGTTTACCATCTATGTTAATGACCTGCCTAATATTTTGTGTAATAGTGATTGTCATATGTACTCGGATGACGTCCAATTGTATTTAAGCCGTCCATTGAGCCAATTAGATGAGTGTGTAGATATATGTAAAAGTAAGCTTATAAAGATCTCAAGCTGGGAAAAAAAACAATGGTCTCTGCCTGAATCCAACAAAATCAAAATGTCTGATAGTTTATAAAAAACAGCTTAGTGTTAACAACATTAGTCCCTTATTAATAGAACATTCTCCCATAGAATATGTTGAACAAGCTAAAAATTTGGGCTTTTATTTTAATAAAAACTTAAATTGGAATACACATATTGTGAAAGCTGTAGGAAGAACATATGGATTATTAAGAAACCTCAACCTGTCGAAAACAATATCTTCCAACAAATAGTCGCTTACTAATAGCTAAGGCATTTCTGTTGCCAACGCTTTTCTATGGTATAGAGGTTTTTGCAAATGCCGTGCACTTTGGTAAACTGAATGTTGCTCATAACAATATAGCGTTTACGTTTATGGATTAAGACGACCATATTTCCAGATTTTCATATAAACTATTTGACCTTTCACTTAAATCCTGGACAATTTTTAAGGTGCTAATACTCTAAAATAAATTTATTTACACAGAAGAACCAAACTATCTCTTTGACCAGTTTCAGTTTTCAACATCTATTCGAAAGAATAATTTAGTTTCCTTAAGACATCATCTCCTGATATCGGAAAGACAGTTTGGAATTTACGCTGTTCGCATTTGGAATCAGCTACCAAATTCATTAAAAGGTATGAGCGGCGCGTAATTTTATAATAGCCTAAAGATTCTCCTACAAAATCACGGAATATAGTTGAGAAACTAATGTAACGAAAAAGTTAGGGAAATTTTTATAGGGAATAAACAATTGCTAGATGTATTATTAACTTGAAAAACACTAAATATGTATAACCAATAAATGAAATATAATTTAATTGAAAACAACCGTAGTGCTTTTGTTAGACATGTTTTGGAAACATCAATCTAGTACAATTTTGACCATGGAACGCTTCACACCAAAACAACGTGCCGAATAGTGACGCTGTTCACTACGCCGACGCCGACACTGAACCAGATTTTTGGAAACAAATTTTGATGACCGATGAGGCCCATTTCACGCTTTCTGGTGGTGTTAATAAGCAAAATTGTCGCATATGGGGCACGGAAAATCCACACCGCATCCATGAAATACCTTTACACGACCAAAAAGTGACTGTTTGGGCTTGCGTTTGCACCAAAACCAAAATGCCGCAAAAAGGGCACATTTTGTTGTGGCCGATAAAGGCGGCCACTTGATTGATGTTGTGTTCAAAAAGTAGTCGAAATAAATTGTACAGGACCAAATTAAAGGAACAAGATCAACATATAGCAATCGGTTGTTTGTTTTTATATTTATTCAGTGTTGCCATACCGACACTTTATATGGAGCACCCTGTATACTAAATCTATCTTAGGGTTCTAGCAAGAGCAGATTCTAATAGATTGTGGGTAAGAATTTACCCGTTACCATTAGAACCAGGTCATCTGCATATGCTGTCACCCTACATCCGTAAAACTTCAAGGTAAGAAGAAATGCGTTGACCAGGTTCCAAAGAAGCGGGGATATGACTCCCCCTGCTAAGTGCCTTTCTTCTTCTTAAGTTGCCTGCACAGAGAGTGGAGTTGATCACTCGGCTGCTAAGCATGTTCCTTAGCCAGTAAGTAATCATCGGGTGTGAGCCGATATTAGCAAGAGCTGCCGTAATCGATTCGGTCCTGACGTTGTTAAAAGCTCCCTCGATGTCGAGGAAGGCCGCCAACGCAAACTCCTTCTGATTCAGCGATTCCTCAATGCTCCGTACTATTTCATGAAGTGCGATGTCAACAGATCTACATTCGTGGTGTGAGGTCCAGGATGCTTTCCATCGTTTTCTATAGTCTATAGTTTCTATAGTTTTCTATGGTCTATAGACTTTCGGAGAGTTGTGGCTTATCATCCCTGCCTTGGGTATGAAGACCACTCTCACCTCTCGCAGCTTTCTGGGATGTACCCCGTGAGGAGACAGCCCTTGAAAATCTTGGTCAGCCATGGCAGTAGATTCAAGATCAATACGGCTAAATGCGGCTAAATAGCAACCCCAGAAACACGGTAAACGGTGGATTGTGCTCGCTTTGCAACTGGAAGGAGATAGAGAACATGCATAATTTTATCGGAAGATGCCCTATTTTGAAAGAGTTTCGATGTCAATATTTTAAGAAGGAAGTGCTTGAGGCAGAAGAGGTCGTCGCGGCTCTGGATGGAGCCATGGGTTGGGCAAACATGGCGGATTATATTGAGGGTGCTATAGTATATAGGAGGAGTATAGTAAATGAGGATTTTTAATATACTTAAGTTCATGTACAACAGTTCTATTTTGTTAATGTCAAGTTTTTATATTTGTAAAATGTTTTCACTTTTATAGTTTTAAGAGCCTGGGATGGCCCCCTTAGGAGTGAAAGATCTGCTATCTCGCGACGAGCGGGGAAGGCAGGTGGTGTAACCCCGAAGGGTAAGTCTTCCTGTAGCTCACTAGTATTAACATAAATGCTATGTATAATTTTTTCGATTAAGGCTGACGGCAATTAAGCCATTCCTAAATATGCAAAATGTTCTTATTTTATTTTATTAATAATAATAAAGAACCACTACTACTACAACTACTACTACTACTACTAGCAAGATGACTGGTCGGATGTCATCCGGTCCCGGTGATTTAAAGGGTTGGAATGACTTGATAGCCCAGATTATCTTTTCTTCAGTGATGATTTCGTCAATCATCGTCGTGTCTGTTTCCCCAGGTGCCTCGCTGATTTGTAGCTCAGTTAACCCGACCTCTGGTTCAGCATCTAGGCAACCTGGAAAATGTGTGTTCACTAGCAGTTCCAGAGATTCTTGGCTGATTTTTGCATACGTTCCGTCCGGGTTACATAGTAACTCCGGGTGGGATGGATCTTTAGCCAGCACACATCGAAGTCAGGACGCTTCACTGGTGCAGGCAATATCAAGTAGGTTTCTCTCTGCACCAGTTGACATCGAACAGTACCCTGTAGTGGTCCGAAAAGGAGCACTTGGTGGAAACATGCCAGTTGTCAACGGTCAGAGAGCCTCTGCTTAGCGCTACAGTTATGTCTATAACCTGAGCACGATCCTTATTCCGGAAAGTGGGGTGTTCTCCCCTGTTACACAGAATAAGGTTTGTGCTCAAAATGTAGTCCAGCAGTGCCTCTCCTCGATCGTTAATGCCCGTACTACCCCATATGGAGTGGTGGGCATTCGCATCGCACCCCAGGACAGCTTCGATGGCCTCGTTCTGCGCGTGCCGAACGAAGGCTCTGATGCTTTCCGATGGGGGATCCTTTTCCTTGTATGGAAGATAGGCCGAGGCAAGGTATAGATTTCTCCTGTTCCTTCCCTCGATCGTCACCACTGTGAGGTCTTTGTCGCTGTAACAGAGAAGAGAGAAGCACGTTAAGCTCGGTTGTTGCCACGATACATGTTCTCGGCTTACCCACCTTTCTGGGGAAGAGGAGATAGTATCCGCGAGCACTCAGTCCACGAACCCTTTCACCTAGGATCCAGGGTTCCTGGACGAGTGCAACATAGACCTCATACTCTATGAATCGTAGTAGGTCAACAGAGGGTACCATGGAGTGATGCAGACTAATCTGCACCACCTTAGATTGTTCTGTTGACCTAACATCCTAGCTCAGAAGTATTGCCCGGAGGCAGCCCAATCCAAGCTTCATCTGGCCTTGCTTCTTCTGGATGAGGCTCTTGGATTCCGACCAATGCTGATCCAGAGATCCTTGCCGTTTCCATTGTCGCGCGCCAGTCCTCTCAGTATGGTCCAGTCGTCGGTTCCGTACTCCTTGTTCTGACCTTTGAACATGCTTAGTATGGTTCGGTCCTCCAGGATTGGGGGTGGGATCCATAGCTTCATGACCGAACGTACAGGCACATGGTCCGGTGGTACGACGTCGATCATTGCACCAGGCAAAAGTTCACCAACGCCGTGAATGGAGTCGGTGAGAAATCTCAAGGACTCCCCGTTGACACAAGCCATGACCTTAGAGCCTTTATACCACTTGAGGCCCTCAAACTCAGCTAGGAATGAATCTTCGCCTCGTGTCATGGCATCGTGGATGGCCTGCATGATGACTCCCTCTAAAATGAGCCAGTTATCGGGTGAAAGCTTCCCTTCCGGGTTGCTTCGGTCGATAATGGCAATCGTAGCTTCCGGTTTTGAGCTTAAGCTGGCCAGAAAGTCTTCTGGTCTTCTTCGCTTGTTTTCCAGGGCCTTGGATGAGTCATCGGATCTTTACCGCTTTGAATTTCTACCCCTTCCGCCATCCGGTCCCTCCTTTTGGGAGAGTGTGATCGACGTAGGGGGTGGTCTTCTGCGGTTCTTCTGGTCCCCAGTGGATGCTTTGGCTGCCTTCGACGTGGACTGAGATTCCGTCTTTGTTACCGTTTCCGGTGCTTCCACTTGGGCCGTAGTACACCTCCACACTGGGTTTGCAGTTGCTTGATATCGACGCCATGGGTCCTGCGTGCTCACCCCGATCCGCCGCCGGTACTGGGGATCCGACTCCCTGCACCGTAACTTCTGCTCCTCCAATGACTTTAGTCATTTTGCCTATTGGCTGGGTTGCGTTTTTGACCTATCCGCCAGGTTTGGACTGCTTTTTGCTTCAGTGCTCCCCCTCGACCTTACCGGCATGGGTGGCCCTGCCGGTAGCGATTGCTACCGCCGGCATTGCTGTTAGGTTCCTTACACATACTAAGCCCTCCCACCACGACAAGGTAGCAGTCCGTGGAAGGGATGGTTATGTCACATATCGCAGATTTCTACAGTCACCTGCCTGAAATTTCCTCGATTCGTAATGCAGCCTGAATCAACAGTTGAGTTGCATGCATTCTGTGACGCAAGCCTAGCCGCATACGGCGCCGGCATATACATTCGATCAGAAACGCAATACAAGGTGACATCATATTTGCTCTGCTCCAAATCCAAAGTCGCACCCGTTAAATCGTTAACAATCCCGAAGTTGGAACTCTCAGCAGCGCTCTTATTAGCTGAGCTTGATGCTAACATGCCAGTGGGCGGACGTCTTCAAAATTCGCTGCTCGACTATGAAGCCAGACACACATTGCAGTTGCCCAAGCATCATCCAGTAACCGCTGCTATCATCGACTTTTCCACATTAAATTTCTACAAGCTGGCCTACAGAGCTTGCTAGCTGCCCTACGGTAAAGATTTTGGCCCATCGGAGGACGAAAAACAGTTGCAGCCGTAATCAGCAAGTGCATTCGATGCTTTCGCTTAAAGCCAAAATACATGGAACACACCATGGCCCCTTTGCCAGCGGATCGCGAGCAGCCAAATCGTCCATTTCATATTACTGGGACTGACTTTTGTGGACCACTTTATTCCAAATCGAAAGTTCGAAACAGGCCCCCAACAAAATGCTATATCGCCATTTCGTCTGCTTCGCAACTATGACATTATCGTTCATAGCTGCCCTCAAGCGTTTCATCAGCATCCGGGGCAAGCCGATCAACATTTGGGCCGATAACGCAACCAATTTCGTTGGAGCTAAAAATGAGCTAATGGAGCTTTGGCATCAATTGGAAATTCATCCCACCTCGCTCGCCTCACTTTGGCGGCTTGTGAGAAGCTGCTGTCAAGTCGGCCAAATATCACTTTTCTAGAGTAGTTGGAAAATCTGTTCTATCCTTTCATGAACTGAGTACTCTTGTCTGTGAAATATCTGCAATTTTGAATTCACGACCGCTCTGTCCAATTTCAAAAAATCCAGACGACTTGGAAATTCTAACCCCTGGGCACTTTCTCATTGGTGCCTCCTATGCTTCAATTGATGAACCTGATACATCGCATATCAACATCGATCGCCTAAGTCGTTGGCAGCGTGTGTGCCAGATGCAGCAGACGTTCTAGCGTAAATGGAGTACGAGCTACCTGACTTAACTGCAACAGCGCTCTAAATGGGGTGCATCTAAGCCTAACTTGCAGCCTGGCAGCATCGTTGTCCTTAAGGACGACAACCTTCCTCCACTCCAATGGCGTCTTGGCAGAGTGGAGCGCATCATATCTGGAGATGACGGCGTCGCTCGTGTTGCAGTCATCCGTACCGCTGGTGGTATAGTACAGCGGGCTGTGGCCAAGATTGCTGTTCTGCCCCTTGAGACCAATACGCTTGGAAGTGTGCCTATTCCAACTGGGGGAGCATGTCGGGAGCAGAATTAACCTGCCTAAACTATTAGTTTTAAACTCATTTTCAAATATAACGTAACTGCCCTTTTGGCAGCCTTTTGTTTGCTTTGTTTACATTTGTTAAATCTATTTATATACCTGCAGCTTTTATCTATGCAAATATGTTCGGCTGCCGAAACTCTGCTTGCAGGCTTAGCTATGCTTATCTCGGCTTGCAAAATCAGTCGTCGTTATCTATCGCTCGCATGTAAAAGTCACTGCACGCATCGCTTCAGCAGGCACATTAATAACTAATCAATTGCAACAAACAAACATTAAACAAACATTGTTAACAATCAAAGCAAAATTCATTGTTCAACTAATCGAGCATTAGCCGCAGCCAAAACACATCCAATAAACAAACATAACATCATTGTGCCAAAACTAAACCCTAACTGTGTTATACTTTTATGTACGCATACTTCATAATCATTTGTTTAAACAATTTCGCATAAAAGGTGGCATAAAATAATGCCTCCTCTAAACAGATACCAAGCCGAGAAACTGAGATGATTTTACTAGCAAGATTGAATATATAATTATAGCAACAGACATCAGCTATAAACATACATTGACTTCTTACAATGTTTGCTCGTTTAATTTCTTATGATTAGAAAAAACCACAATTTTTGCTGCTACAGTTTTGAAATATTGTCATACACAATTCCAGAATATTGCCTATTGGGCCAAGATCCGATATCAGTACTGGTTGTCCCTTTGATATATATATTGTTATATTTTTTTCTGCTTTGCTAAGAGGAATTTACGGATAAGATTGAACTGTAGAATTTATATTTTGAATTGTTGTCTGGAACTGGTGATTATGCTTCATTTGCGTACACTTGCTGAATAATAAAAATTATAAAGACTCAGATCAAGTACCAATCAGAATGAGTTTCAGAAGCCCAGTATAAAAACCTACTTTTATCAGAATCAAACAGCTGTATTGAGTTTAAGCCTACCCCATTTGTGTTACATACGTCGAACTTAGGAACATTTATTTTATGATTATGCCAGTTACTAATAGCACCCCCGAAATGCCATCAGTGGCTGACACTGTAAGTCAATGCGCTATTTGTACCAGTGTTATGAATAACACTCACCCGTGCTATTTATTAGCATGTGAACACGTTTTTCACAAACTTTGCGTCGAAAATTGGCTAAAAGATAACTCTGTGTGTTACACCTGTATCACGCCGATCCGAACAGCCGAAGCGAAATTAGTTGCAGGCAATTGTACACCTCCTCGAAGGCATCAAGCTACACAACTGCAGCCCCGACTGCCCCTATTGTGTCAAGGGTTCGGACTCGCAATCTGACCAAAGCTTTGAATCTTGCTCAAGACCCTATCCTAGGAAGTGTGCAAGAACCTCAACCTTTAGACAATAATGCTGCTGCTTCATCTGCGCTATATGTTAGCCAAAGCACTAATCGACGAGCTGCTGCTCCTGCAATTGATCAGCCAATGGTCCAATGATTGAACAAACAATCGCTAGAGTTATGTCCTCCTTGAATACAGGCGTTCGCTCTAGCCCGGGTCATATACCCTTAGTATCTTCCCCAGAAAGAGAAATCTATTCTCCAATAGTCTCTTCCGCATATACGCGCCGAACAGCCGATACCACACAGAAATGGAACTTACACTTTGATGGATCCGCCGACGGCCTAGGCGTGGAAGAATTCATTTAAGTCTCTCACCGACGAGACTTTGGAAAGTGACTTTATAGACATGGGTAAGCAAATGCACGTATTGTTTAATGCAAAAGCTCGAGGTTGGTATTGGCGATACCATAGGAGAGTGGATCGCATTATTTGGACTAATATTTATTCATCTTTACGCCAGCACTATAAAGACTACCGATCTGACTTTATGATCATGGAGTTGATTAATTTCTCGCAAGCAGAAGGTCGGAGAATCCTTCTCCACGTTTGATGAGACAGTTGCTTCGCTAAATGAATAATGCCGCTGTTAAGATAGAAGAAGACTTGCTCGAGATTCTTAGAAATAATTTATTGCCTGACATTCGTCAGAAGCTGTTGTATTAGCCTGTGCAGTCAGTGGGCCATCTTTGTCGCCTTGTGCAGATGAGTGAAAACCTATCGTTTGAACTTGGATACCGCACCGATCATTTAAAGAAGCCAGTAGACCTTCGTCGTCAAGTATACGCCCTTGACGATCCTGTCCCTTGCTCAGACCCTGACGAAGATCAGTCAGCTGAAGCTAAACTCGCAGCTATTCGTGTTGACCATGCGAAAACGAAAGGCTGGAACTGCGATGAGTTGGGTCATATCTGGGAACATTGATTGGCAGTTCGTCGCATATTTTGTTATGGATGTGGCCAACCCAAGAAACCGGAAAACACAAGAGCTGGAGCACCCACCGCCAACCGGTTGCCCCCGAAACAATAAATCCTTCTTTTATTAAAGGAAAAAAAGTTTTGCCTCTCACTGCTGACCTAGATCCGGTGCAGTGCAAACCAAACTCTAAAGCGTCTTATACGGTTTATTTAAGTCAACAGGAAGAGCCAAATGAGCATCACTGAGGTGACCGCTCTCCTTTTTTCTCTCTTTCTCTCTCTCTGAGAGAAACTCACCATAGGATTAAGATCCCAGTACCTCTAATGCTTTCATGTAGCTTGTAAGTCAATCCATGTAATACACTTGAAGTGAACAGTTGAAATTATAAAGTGAAAATCAACCCCACTACGTCTTACTATTTTGGAAGGAAGAAAATTGGTTTTGAGCAACATCAACCACCCCCCGACACAACATTTGGTCCTTCGAGCCGGATTGAAGCCAGACAACCTGCCTGCCCCCTACTTTTCGATTTGGTGGAAAAAAGATAAGTCTAAACCATATTTTTCTCCTTGCATATTTCCTCCATTGTATGCCATTATATATATGTACATACTCCCACACATAAATAATTCCAATGGAAAGCAGCTACAAATATTTGTCCGATATTTGTATAGTGATCCGCTTTTTTCCTCAACAACACACACATCTTTATACCTGTCCGCACATCATTATCCTCAATAAAGATAAAATTATCAATTTGTTGTGATTTTTTGTGCAATCACACCTACGACCAAACTTCCATACATACATACATACATACACATGCACTTGCAGACGGTTCAGCATAATTATTGCTAAATTCCTGTCATCGCCTGCAACATCCTTTTCTTGCATTTGCCAAAGAATTGTCTCCACTTTTTTTGCAAAAGGTGTTCCTGACAATAGCACAGGCAAAAACCTATGCAATTAAAAAACAATTTTTTATTTGTGTTCCACATTTTCCATCGTCCATAGAATGTACATACATACATACATTCATAGGCAGCTACTACAACAAATTTAACAACACAAAACTACAGAAATTACACAAGGAATCATACACAAAATTATACACAATATTACACACGGAATTACAAACTAAAATTACATTGATCTGAAGTATTTGCGGAGGCTTTATTTCGTTTTTTAAACTTCGCTGCAAGTGGGAGCATACACACTAGGCTTGTTGATAATTTATCAAAATATCAATATATCGATATTTTTACAAAAAAATAAATATTTATATCGAAATATATTTTTTCCTGATATATCGCATATCGATATTATTTGGAAATATATTTTTTGATGTTGTGGTTGCTCACACTACATTTAGAAATCCTAAACAGAGAAGATGAGCGCGGTAAAAAGCATTTACAAAAACATAAACGCACATAATGCCACCTGCAGCCTTTGTGCAAAAATAATAAAGTCAAGTGGTAACACCACTAATCTCCTGTCACATTTGAGGAACAACCACCCGGAAGCGTATTCAACATGTGTTAAGGTATTTGTAAATAATAAATAATGTAATGCCAGAAAAGTCTGGAGAATTTTCCCGCGCAATTTTTTGACAGTGTGTGTGTGTGCGCGTCACTAAGCCTTTTTATTCTTATGCATTTGTATGTGTGTGTACTTTCCGCGAATTTCGGTGCTTTGTAAATAATTTTGGAGGTAAAATCATGTTACCAATATATGTCATTTTTCTAGAAAATTTAACTTTTTCATTGTTTAAAAAATGAAATGAAGTCTTTTAAGTTTTTTCTTGTATTCTTACTTAAGCTATTCAATCTTAAGATCTCTGTTCTTTAATGGAAAAAAGTTTTTTTTTGTATTTTTAATTAATAGGTAGGTAGGTAGTTCCGGCTGACCCCAGATGGGGTCACACATAGACCTTAGGGTCCTTAATGAGGCCGGGTGATTATTTGGGTACGTTTGTCTTAGAAGTCCAGGAGGATTCTTGTCGTTTTGGCAAATGCCAGTAACTGTTTTGGGGGTCTCTTGGCCGCTTCCTCCAAAGAAGAGAACCGTGGGGTGTGCAGAATTTGTAATCTTGTCGTGGCAATTGCTGGGCAGCTGCAAATTAGATGTTCTAGAGTTTCTGCGACTCCAGGTTCCATACATTTCCTGCAGGTGTCCTCTGTTGTTATACCTAGCTTTATCGCATGAGCGGCTGCTAGGCAGTGTCCCGTTAGTATGCCAATGAGCAGTCTACAGTCTCTTCTCTGGAGCTGTAGCAGATAGTGCGTAAGTTGTTTGTCTCTTGTCTTGCACATAATTTTAGAGATTCTGCATCCGCTGGTGTTTTCCCACCTTACCTCCGCTTCTTTCTCTGCTATCTCTTCCATCTTGCTATGAAGCGTCTGTATGGAGATAGGTATGTTTAGTGTTTCTTCTTGGCCGAGTACGACTCCGGCTTTTGCAAGACTGTCTGCCATCTCGTTTCCGTCGATGCCCCGGTGGCTGGGAATCCAGTAGATTTGCACCTTTCTGGAGATGCTGAGGGAATCTAGTGTTTCCCTGCTCGCCAGGACATTTCTGGAGTTGATGGAGTGTCCTTGCATTGCCTTGATTGCCGCTTGGCTGTCCACGTAGATATTTATTTGGTTGTATGGAGCGTGAATTTCCGCCAACTCCGCTGCTTTCCTTATTGCGAAGACTTCCGCCTGGAATATGGTGCAGTGGTTTGGCAGTTTGTATGAGAGCTTTATTTCTGGCTCTGCACAGTATACGGCGGCTCCGACTCCTAGGTCCATCTTTGAGCCGTCTGTAAAGAGGTGCGTTGCTTCTTGGGCCAGTCCTGTACGCCAGTCTTCTGGTCCTAATAGTGCAGATGTGCATATTGGGTTGATCTTTGGGATAATGTAGTCCGTGCTACTATTGATCTCTCTACCAACTATGCTGTGTCCATAGCTTTGTAGCGCCATGGTGCCTGTCGCACATAGACGTTGGGCGGTCTTTTGTGCCAGAAGGCGTGCTTGGATTTCCAGAGGGTTGACACCTAAGATGTGTTCTAATGCTTTGGTTGAAGTGGACCTCAGCGCCCCCGTAATACAGACCAGTGCCTGTCGCTGGGTCTTCTCCATCAGCTTTAGGTATGTGGTTTTCTCCGTGGCCTGCCACCATACCAGTATGCCGTGTAGCAGGATCGGTCGTATTACTGAAATGAAAAGCCAGTGCATCAGACTTGGTGATAGGCCCCAAGTGCTACTCAGCATCTTCTGGGATGCATATAGTGCGTTGGTCGCCTTCTTCACTCTTTCTTCCACATTCGCCTTCCATGACAGTTTACTATCGATTACTGCTCCAAGGTATTTGACGTTATTCTTTGGTGTTAGTGTTATTCCATTTATCTTTGGTGGAATCCATGGCGGTACCTTGTATCTCTTGGTAAAGAGAATGAGGTCCGTCTTCTCCGCATTAATACTAAGTCCGGCTTCTGTGGCCCATTTTAGTATCTCTTTGAGTGTAGAGTCCATGATTGAGCTGAGAGTCGATGGACATTTTCCGATGATAATTATGCATATGTCGTCGGCATATGCAGTTATCTTGGGTGCTTTCCTGCGAAATTTTGTTAGCAGTTCGTTAACCACAAGATTCCATAGAAGGGGTGACAGTACTCCGCCTTGAGGCGTGCCGCCGTGTGCCTCCTTCGTCATGGTTGTGGTACCCCACTCGGCTTGTACTCTTCTGCAGCTCAGCAGGTTGTATATCCACGAGTTCAAAGCCATATGAATTGATACAGCTCTTAGGCTGCGCATTATCGCCTCCGTGGAGACGTTGTTGAATGCACCAGATATGTCAAGAAATGCTCCCAAGGCATACTCTTTATGGTACATTGCTTTCTCGATGGTGGCTACTAGGGAGTGTATCGCTGTTTCCACCGATTTACCTTTCGTGTATGCGTGTTGGTTGTTCTCCAAGGTCAGGTTCATGCCTTCTCTTATGTGGAGATCAAGTAATTTTTCCATTGTTTTAAGCAGGAATGAAGTGAGGCTAATGGGCCTGTAGTCTTTTGGCTGCACGTGACTGCATTTCCCCGCTTTGGGTAGGAACACAACACGTGCTGTCCTCCAGGCCACAGGTACATAGCCCCACCCCAGGCAGGCTTCAAAAATGGACTGTAGCCATGGTACGACTAAACCTTTAGTCGTTTTTAGCATGGCGGGAATTATGCCATCCAGACCGGGGGACTTGTAGCTAGCGAACGAGTCGATCGCCCATCGGATTTTTCCTGGAGTGACTAAGTTGGTTGGGATGTTAGTTTGTTGAGTGTTTAAGTCCTGAAGCGTATCTGGCTCGGTGACTATAGTGCAGCCCGGGAAGTGCGCATCGAGAAGAGCGCATGTAGCTTCCTTGCTGCTTTCTGTCCAGTGACCTTCGTCTGTTTTTAGTTGACTCTGCATAGGTGGCTGCTTAGAAAGCAGCTTCCTGAGTCTGGCTGCTTCCGAGACCTTCTCTATGCTGGAGCAGAAGGTTCTCCATGAGTATTGCTTTGCCTTCCTTACTTCTTTTTTGAATAAGCGAAGTCTTATCTTGTACTCCTCCCAGATGATCACTTCATCCGCTTGTTTGGCGAGTTTGAAGCATTCCTGGACGTCCTTCCTCTGCTCTTTCAGTTCTGGGGTCCACCAGGGGGGTCTGGTTCTCCTTTTTGTAACTGTGAGCCTACACGAGGTTTTGTATGCTTCGATGAGATTGACAGTGAGCGTCTTCACGGACTTCTCTATATCTTCCACCGAGCAGATGGGCGTTGACGTCGGCAGTTTTGATTCCACTGTCTTAAGGTACTTCATCCAGTCGGTATTCTGAGGGTTCCTATAGACGTTTCTAGTTTGACAGTAGTCAAATTGTATCTTGAACTGGATGTACTTGTGGTCGGAGAAGGAGGGTTTATCAAGAACTCTCCATTCTGACGCCTGAGTACTGTTCCCTAGGGTCATGGTTAAGTCTAGGACGTTGGCCGAGGTTGGTCCCACATATGTGGGTACGTCTCCAACGTTTTCTACACTTAGACTGGTTTGTATAATAAAATTTAAGAGAGACTCACCTCTGTCGTTGATGTCCGGGCTGCCCCACACAGTGTGGTGTGCGTTGGCGTCCGTTCCGATGACGAGGGGTTGCTTCTTGTAGCTTGCCTCCGCCGTCAGTCTTCCGAGTTCAGCTGGTGGTGCCTCCCGCTCATGCGCCATGTAGCAGGACGCCATAAGAATTGGCTCGTCCCTGCCACCCTCCAAGGCCACAACAGTGAGATCGTCCGTGTTGTCATTAGTCATAAAATACGCATAGATGCCTTTTCTTACCAGAATAGCAGTCCTTGCTCTACTTACTGGGGTGGGGTAAAAGATGTTGTAGTTTTGTGACTTTAGTCCGGAGACCTTGTTTCCCGCCGCTATCCAAGGTTCCTGAACTAAAGCCACATCTGCGGGTCCTTCCTCCAAGGTTAGAAGGAGCTCCGCCGAGGCGATCTTGCTCTTATGCAAGTTGACCTGGAGGACTTTCAACTGCATGACTGGTGTCCGCATCCTCCGGTCCCGATGGGTCAGCCTGCAAGGTTGTGTCGCCATCCTCGTCTTCTTCAGCAGACTGTACTACCCCCGTAATATCGAGGCTGCTGGCTTTTTCGACCATCATGTCGATGCCGAGGTCGTTCTCCACCTCTCTAGCCTCCAGTGTGTGCTCATTAGTGTCCTCGGGGTGGCGTTTCTTGAGACGTAGGTGCACGCTACCTACTCCCCATGCCATCACCCCGAATCTTGGGTAGAGCAGATCCTCGGCTTCCTTGTTGATCTGGAGGACCATGTGCTGCCCGTTTTTGTCGGGCTTTGCAACATGTAGTACCTTCCAGTCTCCAGTTGGCACATCAGGATTCTGCCACTGTAGAAGTTTCAGCGCCTGCTCCTTTGGTGTGACCCGTGGAAAGAGTACTTTCGCCTTCAGAACGGACGGAATGCAGGTTCTGTCCACAACCTCCAGCTGGGCACTCTCCCACAGGCTTCCCATGTCTGCAACGACGCTTGAGACCCACTTAAGGGTGGGGTCGTCCTTGTATCTTAGGATTTTGACTCCATACAGTCAGCCTGCTCCGTAAAACGCTACAGGTTGCGCGGCTGGGTCTTCCATCCTTTTAAAAATTTCCTCGAACAGCTTCTCCTCTACTTGCTTCCACTGTTCGGGCGTCATCTTGCCGTTAGGGTCGCTTTTGTCGACGATAGCTACGGTGAGATGCCGTTTTGCTACGTCGCTAGCAGATTCCTTGGGCTGACTTGTCTTTTTGGGGAGGGGTTGTGCCTGGTTCTGCGGTCTTTGGCGGGGCTTTTTACTGGCAGGGGCCTCCGCCTTCGCTTGCTCAGTTGAGCGCTGCCGCTTGTTGGCCAAGCACTCCTCCATTTTATTGGCGTATTTGGCGGAGGTGGCTTGCATCGCCGGTTTCTCCGCGAAGTGTTTTCGACCCTCCTTATTCTTTTGCTCGGCCCACGCAAGCTTGTTTCTCTCCTCTAGGGTGAGCTCACCGCTTCCGTTCAGTCTCGCCTTGATTTTGAGAGCCGCTTTATACTGGGCTTTCGCTCGCATGCCCTCCTTTGTTCGTGTGGGTTTTTCCTTATTTTTGGTACTAGACCCCGCCCGAACTGGAGATAGCAGCAGCTTTTCTTCCGCCTCTGTATTAGTTGAACCTCCATGCGATTTACAGTCCGAGTCTGTATCGACTGCAGTACCGCGCCACACTTTGATCCTTGTCGTATCGGCAGTAGCTGTACAACTGTCCTGGCCTGCTCCAACCACGACAGAGGTGTGACCGCTGGCGACACGAAGTGGGGATCTCTCCCCACCGTGCCCGCCGGTGGTAGCAGTCACGCCTTCCACCGACGTTTGGGCTGATATCCCAGCCCGAGTTGGGTTCTTTGTGTGTTCCATTATTAATGTACCCATAGTGGTTAATTTTTGTTCGTGGGAACCACCCCATAGCATTTTATGCCTGCTGCCAGGTACCTCTAACCATGGCTTTGGCTCAGCTCTACCCAACATTGTGCTGTTGTGGTAGTGTTGGCCATCACCTTAGCTGGACACTGCATTTCCTAGGTGCAAGACGAGCAAGAGACACTATGTACATATTACCCGCTTTAAGCCGAGGTGCATACAGTGTCCATTGCCCAGCCGACACCCTCGTGGAGGGTTCAGTTAGAGGATTTTCGTCGGATTTAATTAATAAAAAGCACAAAAAAATTATAATGCATTTAAAGTTAACGTTATTTTGGGGGGTTTAAGATTTTTATACTGAAATATAAAAATATCAAAAATATCAGATATATCGATATATTTTAGTGATAAATATTGGCAAGAACCTGATGATATTTTTAAACAATGATAATCATCGATACGATATTTTTTACATATTTTCACAACCCTAATACACACATTCACAGTCCCAAGTACATACATTCATATTCCCTGGCCACCGTAATAACTGCAGCACAAATCATTTAAATATATACAAAATACACATATACAAACACACGCATATACACACATCACATTATTTACACTTATTACACGCATGCACTCATAATTATTGCCAATTCAATTCATCCATTTATATATTTCTGTCAACAAACATTTCTGCAAACTAATATATGTAAATAACCAAAACACTTATCGATCACCGATAACACCCAATTGGATCAATTTACAAACTAAGTCGTTTCCACTGCCAGCGTTAACACAGTGTACTCATCCTCGCTCAAATAAAAAAACATATTAAGAAAAAATATATTCCTGGGTAAAAATATTATCATTTCCAGATCCTGAATAAAATAATACAAAACCAATCCATTTTTATTCCAGTCCGATCCAACCAGTCTTATTTTATTTGTTGAAGGTCAACCTAAGCTGGTGTTACAGGGGATTCCACGTTTCCTAAAGTGCATACTTGCCTATCCATATTTTTTTCTTAAGTCGATTTTTTTTCTGCTCCGAACCAAAGCAGCAAGGAAAGGGAAACTTTAAATAGCGTCGATTTCATAGTATGTCAAGTGGGTCAGAACGTGTACCCAAGAAGCTGTTAACAGTCCCACATGGTCGCATATTGAGGCGAATCACTTCGTCATCTCCAATCCCGCCAACAAAGGCAAGTCCACGCTTATTACAGGGCAAAAGCAAGACCGAGAATAAGCCAGAAAAGGTCTCATCCCCCAGCCTAAGAACTAGATCCACGGTAAAGAAGCAGTCTGTCCACACCATGGCTTTGGCCAAACTTATTGCCCTTTTCGATTAACTTAGTCAGTTTGAGATGCTTACGAATAGTCAAGAGGCCATTGAAACGACTCTATATGCTCTCGAGATCGAGATCGTGTCAAAAGTCTTTGGGAAAGAACTGAGGAGGAGTACGAAAGGTGTTCAAAGGCCCTAGATCAAGAGAGTAGCATTGGTGATCTCCAGTCTATGAATACCAAATTCAACCACTGCTACATGATATATGAACGGTGTGTCGGTAAGATAAGCGAGCAGATAGCACAATCATCAGGTTCAAGCAGCCATTCCACTCCAGGTCCACAACAGCTACCCGTTTCCAGGGGCTGTAATCTTCCTCCATGCGACACCGAAGAGTTTCATGGAGATTATCTGCGTTGGCCGACATTCCGTGACTTGTTTACTGCGATATACGTAAACAATCCTAGACTGACACCTGTTGAGAAGCTTTTTCACCTCAACGCTAAAACTGGAGGTGAAGCTAAGGCAATAGTTGCCAAGTCTCCGCTCACCCATGAAGGTTTTACATAATTCCCAAGGGTAGAAACTGTGATCTCTGCTCCAAAGAGAACCACCCCGTTCGGGTGTGTCCCCGATTCCTTCAAATGACGGTTCATGAGAGATCCAGCTACATTAAACAAAAAAAACTTTGCCTAAATTGTTTCGCAAGGGGTCATCAGCTTCGAGACTGCCCAAATGCCCACAATTGCTACACATGCAAGGGACGGCACAATTCCCTACTCCACCGAAATGAATCCTCTACAATTGCTACTAATCCAGCAAACATTCAGTCCACTTCATCCCAACAGCAAGCAAACGTGCAAAACTACTTTGTGAGTAACACTCAAGGCGTGCTTTTAGGCACAGCTATGCTTCAAATTTCCCACTTGGGTGTTAACTACACAGCGCGTGCCCTAATTGATTCCGGTTCCGAGGCTTCTTTCATTTCAGAACGAATGTTCAACATCACAAAGCTGCCTCACCAAACTGCGCAAACTGTGCCACTTCCAGATCGTTCCGACAAACAGGCCAAGAGTGCTAATTGAAGTGTCGGCTTATGTACTTCCTAAGCTAGCGGGCAATCTGCCAACCTGCTCCATTCGCGATAATCTTCTAAAAAACCTGCCCAACATCCAGTTAGCCGACCCTTCGTTCTCAAAGAGTTCGCAAGCGGACGTGTTAATTGGAGCAGATGTTCTTCCCTCCATTTTAATGAGTGGTTTCCAGTCCAAAATTTTTGACACCCTCGTAGGGTAGGAGACCATATTCGGTTGGATCCTGACAGGCCCAGTGCCTGCCACGGAGAATAAGTCTATCTCGTCATTCTCAACTCAAGTCAATGTAGATCAAGAGGAGTCATTCGAAGAGCTGTTCACCAAATTTTGGGTGGTGGAGGATATGCCGAGAAGTGTAGCTAAGGAGTACGACACTTTCTGTGAGCAGATTTTCAAAGAAACGACAGAGAGGGACGATAGCGGTCGATACAGGGTGACCCTTCCATTCCGGGATCCAAAGAAGATCAACTTGGGCCATTCTAGATCCATTGCGTTAGCGCAATTTCTAAAAAACGAGAATCGCCTTTCCAAAACACCCGAATTAAAGCAGGAGTATGATGCTGTCATTCAGGAATATTTAGATCTCGGCCACATGTCGGCCGAATCCCATTCCCAAAACTTCTACCTGCCTCACCATGCGGTTATCAAGCCAGAAAGCTTAACGACAAGAGTTCGTGTCGTTTTCAATGCATCATGCAAATCCACAAATGGTCAGAGTCTAAATGACGTCCTCCATCCAGGTCCTGTACTCCAATCAGACCTGACCCTTCAACTTCTTAAATGGCGTTTTTTCCAATATGTCTTCAACGCAGACATTACAAAGATGTATCGCCAGATCATAGTCCATTCGAAGCACACGCCCTTCCAACGTATCCTATTTCGCGACCCAAATGGTGACATATGCGATTACGAATTGAACACGGTCACATTTGGTGTCAATTGCGCTCCATTCTTAGCCATCCGCGTTCTACAACAGCTGGCGGAAGATATAGAAGCAGAATATCCCCTAGCAAGCGAAATAATCTTGCACAATATGTACGTGGACGATGTGCTAGCGGGAGCGCACTCCAAAAAGCAGGCAATTTCGGCCATCCAAGAGCTTCGAAAGGCACTCGACTCCGCTGGGTTCCCTTTGAGGAAGTGGACATCCAACGAAAGAGATTTACTACAACACATTCCTAAAGACCATCTCCTTCGAGCTGACTTTTTAACGATTGAAGAAGCCTGTGTAGCCAAGACGCTCGGAATACGATGGCAAGCGAGATCAGACGAGTTCTTCTTTGCTCCTTCTGAGTTAAATAAGAAGGTTTCCTACACAAAACGCGAAGTGCTGGCACAGATCGCTCGGTTGTTTGATCCGGCAGGATGGCTAGCACCAGTAATAGTCAGCGCGAAGATTTTTATGCAGGAGATCTGGCTCCAAGAACTCGCTTGGGATGATTTCCTGCCGGAGCAGCTTCTAAAACGTTGGCACGAGTTCCTTACTAATTACCCTGATCTTGGACAAGTTCGTATTCCAAGATGGGTCAGCTTCCAGCCCAAAGCACAGATCCAGCTCCACGGGTTCTGTGATGCATCACAGCGTGCTTACGGTGCAGCGCTTTATGTGCGCGTAGAAATTGATGGCAACGTTTCCACTCACCTCCTTACAGCTAAAACTAGAGTGGCTCCAGTAAAGACTGTTTCCTTGCCACTCCGCAGCTGCCAATCGATAGTTTCGAGGCGTATTTCTGGCTTAGTAAACCCCATGCAAATGGACGACTTTTGTGGCAAATAGGGTGGCAAAGATCACGCAGTCCACAGCGTCCTATGGCAATTGGGCTCACGTTCGCTCAGAACAAAATCCAGCTGATTTAGCTAGCAGAGGGGTAACTCCATCTGACTTAGCGGGCAGCAACTTGTGGTGGCATGGACCTGAATGGTTGCAGCTCCCAAAAGACCAATGGCCAACTCCAGCAGAAGAAGTTCCTGATGCCGTTCTCGGACAGCGGGTTGTGAAGTGCAATGTTGCACAGGTGCCCTTACCAAGCATTTTTGAACGTTTTTCCAAGTTCAACAGGGCACTACGAGTCATGGCCTACGTTTCACGCTTCATAAAGCGGTGCCGTCAACCAGCGTCCAGTTTTTCGAACGAGCTAAGTAGCAGAGAACTCGCCGAAGCGCAAGATCTGTTTATCCTGCATACACAGCGCATCGAATATGCAAAGGAGTATAGCTGTTTACTTGACAAAAAACTGGTTCCGAAATCAAGCAGTATCCAAAATTTGAATCCTTTCCTTGATCAAAAGGGTATCCTCCGATCCTGTGGACGAGTAAAAGCATCTGAGTCCTTAAGCTACGATGAACGACATCCCATAATCCTTCCCTTCGCCTGCCATTTTTCACGCCTACTAGTTCGATTTGTCCATACTATTTCCCTTCATGGAGGCAATCAATTAATGATGAGGCTAGTTCGAGCCAAGTACTGGATCCCTAAACTAAAGGTTCTGACTAAATCCATAGTCGGTTCCTGCAAGGTTTGCATAGTCCAGCGCAAAAAACTGCAAACTCAGATGATGGGTGCCTTGCCAGTGGAAAGAGCTACATTTTCCAGACCGTTTAGTCAAACAGGTGTGGACTTCGCAGGGCCTTTCGACATAAAAAACTATACCGGACGCGCGTGCCTGATCACGAAAGGTTACGTTTGCGTTTTTGTGTGTTTCTGTACCAAGGCTATTCACCTGGAACCCACCTCAGATTTGACAGCGGAGAAGTTTCTTGCCGCATTCGCGAGGTTTTTAGCAAGACGTGGCTGTCCTCTTCGAATGCATTCCGATAATGGCAGAAACTTCGTGGGAGCCTCAAAAACGCTCACGAGGGATTTCTTAGAGTTGACTAAGACCCTCGTGATATCCAAATACAGCCATCACAACATGACTTGGCATTTTAGTCCGCCAGGCGCCCCTCATATGGGCGGCCTTTGGGAAGCGGGCGTCAAAAGTTTTAAAACGCTTTTCCACAAATCCACATCCTCTACTAAGTATACCTTCGAAGAGCTGGCCACTCTGTTAAGCAAAATCGAAGCGTGCCTAAATTCCAGGCCTATTTCTCCTATGTCAGAGGATCCTGCTGATCTTCTAGCGCTGACTCCTGGCCATTTCCTAGTTGGTGGCCCTCTTCTCTCCATCTCCGAGCCTGAAATTCAAGAACCTGCTATGTCTATCATCAACCGGTGGCAGCGGCTCAAAGCTATCAACCAGCAATTTTGCATCCGCTGGAAGGAGGAGTATTTAAAGGAGCTACACAAGCGCACCAAATGGCAATTTCCAGGTAGAGATTTGCAAGTAGGAGACATGGTCATTGTGAAAGACGAAAATCTCCCGGCTATCGAATGGCGTCTCGGAAGAGTCCTTGTCGTATATCCAGGAGCTGACAAGAAGGTCCGTGTGGTCGATGTCCAGACAACGCACGGAATCCTTAAGAGACCTATAGTCAAATTATTACTGTTACCAACAGAATCTTCTATGCCTATTCCAGACCAATAAATTTCCTTTCCAATTCGCCTATCAGCTTCCGACTTTCTTCGAGTCAAGCTGCCTCTACCATTTCCATTTCCAATTCGCCCTATCAGCTTCCGACTTTCTTCAAGTCAAGCTGCCTTTACAAGTTTAAGAAGATATCAAGACGAATACTTATCGTAAATTTGTATCTTTCCTTTCAGTACCGTTTGTTTTTCTATTGCTCCATACTTAAGATGGCACCACGCAACACAAGTGCACAGACGCAGGAAAGCAGACGTTCTCGAGGAACCAAGTCCTTCCGTTGCCGAGTCTGCCGGGGAATCCATCCGCTGCGAAAGTGTGGCCGCTTTCTGCGTTTGAGTGCAGAAAAACGCCTGCGCGCAGAACTAATTAATAAGTACTGCGCCAACTGACTTGCGCATCAGCACTCCGGGCGATCCTGCCGAAGCGGAGACAGATGCAGAGTGTGCAACGAGCGGCATCACACTTTGCTACATTTCCGAGAACGAGCTCGTTCCTCCTCTCCTCGGCCCCGGGATTCCTCTTCGTCATTCTCTCTTCAGACACGGTCAGCTTCATCTTCTTCTCTCCATTCGCGGTCGGCCTCTTCATCCTCTCGCCAGGCGCGTTCGTCTGCGTCACTGCCAAGGTCCGGCAGCACTCCAAACCTTCTGGCGTTGCTCCAGAGCAAGAGCATAAACTTGCTACCCACGGCCGTGGTTCTTGTGGATAATGGAGAGAAGAGGATAGAAGTCGGCGCGCTAATCGACCCGTGCGCTCCAGTTAGTGTGATCGATGAGTCGTTCGCATCGGCTCTGAAGCTGCGTTAGGTCAACGTAGGCGAGGAGAAAGTGTCTAACCCGGAAGCGAGCTTTGAGGTCTTGCTCAAAATGGAGCCGAATATGCAAATTCGCACTCCTTTGCGTATCCTGGGAGAAAGCAAAAGGGAGAAGTTTAACCACATCAAGCTCGCGGACGAGCACTTCTACCGACCTTCCACTATTTTTATGGTGCTAGGAGCGGATGTGTATCCGAACATCATGCGAGAGGGTTTCCTGTCGGGTCAAAGCGGACTTCCAGTCGCGCAGTGCACCGTTTTCGGATGGATCCTGTCTGGTCCATGCGCCTATTAAACTCGCTCCCCCCTCCCTATTCCTTCTTGCAAATCCTTGCAAAGGGGGGAGAATGCTTAAGCCAACAAGAAGAGCCAAATGAGCATCACTGAGGTGACCGGTCTCCTTTTTTCTCTCTTACTCTCTCTCTGAGAGAAACTCACCATAGGATTAAGATCCCAGTACCTCTAATGCTTTCATGTAGCTTGTAAGTCAATCCATGTAATACACTTGAAGTGAACAGTTAAAATTATAAAGTGAAAATCAACCCCACTACGTCTTACTATTTTGGAAGGAAGAAAATTGGTTTTGAGCAACATCAACCACCCCCCGACACAAC